>OMLJ01115641.1:0-20199 GCA_900302595.1 Gadiculus argenteus | reverse complement strand
GGGCGCGCGCCTTGACAGAATCAACGCGAGCAAACGACGCGAGCGTCTCGTTCATAGTCAACACAGCGACGCTGCGTCGGAGGCGATGAGATGATCCGTGATGCAGTCCACCGCTCAGACAGCAGGGGGCAGCAGAGTCACCGTGACCCGCTCAGACAGCAGGGGGCAGCAGAGTCACCGTGACCCGCTCAGACAGCAGGGGGCAGCAGAGTCACCGTGACTCTGCGGGTGACATGCTGAGTGACTTGTGACTGGGTGATTAGTGACTGGGTGATTTGTGTCGGACACGTTTCCAGTCCGTTTTCACCTTCACTGCCGTCTTTCCCATCGCGGTTCCATCCTCCTTCCAGACATTTTCCAACGCTATTTTGTTTGAGCGCAATCGCATTTGCTCGCATCATTTTTCCTCTTCGCCCGCCATTGTATTCAAATCTTCTTCTGTAAATAAATATAACATATGCTTGAAAGAATGTACAATACTTGCAGTTTCGCCCCCACCGACGACGCGCGGTATTGCGCGCGTCGGCATTGCGCGCGTCGGCGCGTTGCGTATCAAAAATTGGGACGACACATTTTGCTACGCATCGGTAATGGGCGTAGCCTTAGCACAAATACATTCAAGTATTATGTATAGCGTTTTTGTTATTATTTATTTTATTTTTATTTTTTATTTGAGGCTACTAAACTATTTACTTGTACTCAAGAATGCACACTGAATTAATATTCTGGCACTGTATTTGAATTTCATGGCAAAAGTCAGGCTCTAAACAGACTTCTATAAACCCATCATTCACTATAGAGCGGCCATAGACATTCTGATGACTCATGCCGGAGTGTAGCTCGTGGAGTCGCGTGCTAGTTGTGTTGCAGCTGTGCTCAATATGATCGAATTACCCCCTAATTCGGTTCAATCACTTTCAGAAAAACAACTTGGACCAGACAGGCCGGAGAACATTAATATTACACAGAAACTTTTATTAATTATTATTTGTTATTATTTGTTATATTATTGGTTATTTGCACTTTTAATCTTGCTGAATTCTACAAGGCAAATAAATTAAGTTTAAACGTAGTTCCCCGGCCCCATTCGTCTTTGTAAGGAAATGTTCTATTTTGTCTTTATTATTTTGTCAAAATGCACAAGAATGCTTCGTTTGTATGTGAAAATCACAAACAAATCTTCAGGGGGACAATGTCCCCTGACCCCCCTACAGGGGTTTGGTTTACAAACTTTCAGCCCCACCTAGACCAATAACCCAATGACCAAAAACCTTTCCCAAACTAGGTGGACTGCGACCCTCGTTTGAAGCGGCTGGTGTAGACACCTCTTAGGAAGCGATAGCATGTTTTCATTGAGTAAAAGGGCCCACATTCTCCCACCCGGTTTGATTAGCCATTAATACCAACTCTAAAAGCTATCCTGCTCTGTGACTTAGTGACATAACCAGTGGGACTGCCCACCTCTATTCATGATGGATGGACCGGCCTATTAGTTGGTGCAGTCCACTGGCAGGACTTGTAATATAGCTGGTAACACCTGGTGGTAACATAGGGTCCCTTGATGGCTTCTTTATCCTGCAAAGAAGCCTGAAGAAAATGTCTTAGATCATAAATTACAATATGCAGAAGACCCCAGATAGTGGGGTCCTGACCTCGAGGTTGTAAACACCGGTCTACTCTTTGTTGTGGTGTGTGTTAATTAATTATTTTTTTTGTTACTTATTATTCTTGCAGTGCAACGTCTTTGTTCTCGGTTAGGATCAATTAGTGTTGGGGCCTGTGATCCACAGCTGACGGAAGGCACAGTGGGTGAGAGCCTGCTCCTTCCTGCCAGTCAAGCTTAATGGATGAATCTAAAAACAAGCAAAGCCTCTGGTGTACACCCACCATGCTGTCGGAGACTTTAACGAATAGAAAAGATTTGAATGAATTAAAGTTGTTTTTGGCACTGTTTAGTTTGCTATACTTACTCTTTAATGTAACCAGAAACAATGTGATGTAGTGTCTAGTAGTTTTATAAGTACATGCGTGTTTATAGTAGCTTTAATCCTGAAACGCAACACAGCCCATGTCTCTTAATCAATCAGCCTTTATTTTTTGATTTGTGTAAACCCAGATTAAGGTAAAAACCTTTTAGAAAACCAATGTAAATGTGTTTTTTCAAACACATTTTTTTTAGGGTAAACGATAATGTTGGTTAAATTATTTGGGAGAGAACAGCTGATACAGAGGTAAGTAATTGTAGTTTTAAAACAATGCATCTGCCAATACCGTATAGCAAACACATGGGCTTGTACACAGACATCGTATACAAGCCCATAACTTTTAGGATTGATGTAACTGTATACATACACTAACAACAAGGCTTACTGATTTATCATAATAAACAAAGTAATAACTTCACCAACAGACCCAGCACAATTCACACGAACGTGGGGGTCTTCACGGTGGAACAGAAATTAATGACCGCACCTGGCAGCCACGCCCATTGGAGTTATCTTAATAAACAAAGTCACTATTTCACAAACCCAGCACAATTCACGCAAACGTGGGTGAGGGTTTCACGGGCGGAACAGAAATTAAGGACTGCACCTGGCAGTCATTCTCATCGGAATTAACTTAATAAACAAATTAAATATCTCACGCATAAACCCAGCACAATTCACTCTCTCCTGCACACACAAGCAAAGTTGGTTAACCAGGGAAAAAAACAGCAAAAACTTTAACGGGAAAGCTTTAAACAGTCGTCAGGGGCTTAAACCGCCTGCATGATTAACATGACGGAATGTAGATTTCCCAAGTTTCAAACTTACCGGGTCTCACGAAAAACCGAAGCGAGAAGGCAAAAGAGGAAGAGCCATGTCCTTGAGTCCGCTTTATGCAGCAGGACCTGCCTCCAATCAGTCACAGGTGACAATTTTGATATAAGGGTCTGGCGACAGGTAGCTGAATGGCGTCATTCGCAGTAAGACCGTGGTGACGGTCAGAGAGAGGTCGAGATAGATCAGAGTTTTTAACTGATGATTCATGTCTAGACCCATTTCAGTTTCCGAACCTATCACGGAGGTGGGGGGCCCAACCTATCACAGCACAAAGACTGCCCTTGTTAAGGTATTGAATTATATAAGGCTAAGTACTAACTGGGAAAACAACTGCACTGGTCTTACTAGACTTGCTGCATTTGATACAGTTGATCATGCAATACTGTTCCACAGGCCTGAGCACCTGGTTGGTGGGACACAGTAATAGACTGCTAGCTCAATCCTACCTCAGACAGAAGCTTCAGATCTCATACCATAGCTATGCTGACGACACCCAGCTATATTTACAATCTCTCCCAATGACCTTAGCCCACTAGAATCACTTAATATGTGCATAGATCAGGTTAATAACTGGATATGTGTTATTTCTTCAATTTAACAGTGACATTTTTTTAACTATTGTCTATTGGAAAGTAAAAAACAGGCACCGGGTAAGTGAATTTCTTAATACAAAAGGACTAAAACCAAATGGCAGTGTTAGAGACCCAGAAGCCAGTACAGCAGGACCAGGGGCGTAGAATACGCTGGGGACACGTCATCTGTTTTCGTCATAGTAAAAGTCCTTCCAATGCAGACTAAATTATTTCCTTTTCCAGACCAGTCGTCCGTCGTACTGTAAGCTAAATGTAAAGGTGCCCATCCTGTCTGTGGTTCTACGAGCTGGAGACTTCCACCTCAGCAGAAGAGCCATGTTTGGTATTTTCTAACCCTTTCATTTCAGAATCAATCTTTTGATACTACAATATCTGTCTCTGGATTTTTTTTTGTTTCGTTTGAATGTCTTAGGAATGTAACTTTACTGTTACGATATTAGGAATAGGGTTAGTTTTAGGGTGCTTATGGTTAGGGTCAGTACTGACATCAAACAGAGGGGGCGGTTTTGAGATACTCATCACCAGTAAATAGCTACAGGTGACTCTCAGGAAGTGAGACGGAGTTGAGTGATATGGCCACATGTTATGTACAATAAACAATAAGCTAGCAGGCTAGCAACCTTCATTTGCTGGTCTGCCCATCGAAAATCTTACTTCCAATGGGTAGTTAGCCCTCCCCCTTTCCCCCTACCCCTCAATAATATGACAATAGGGACACCCCTACCCAGCGCGTGAACACGTAAAAGTGAGGGGTAGGGGTGAGGGTTTGGGCGAAGGGGTGTATTGGGATGGACCCTATAATAGTGTTTTACATCAGAACGCTTTATGGTTCTTTGTTGGTGATACTCCACCACATTGAAAGGACTCAAGAGCATTGTAGTACTTCAAAATCCTGAATCAACATAAGTATATCATAACCTAGGCAAATGAAAAAGCTGTTTTATCGCGTCTCGCGTGAGGACGTGCTTTGTGTTAGTTGTGGCTGCAGAATGCTGTGGTTGAGGCCCTTAGTCCTCTGCTAAAAAAAATAATGAACAAACACCAGCATTTTAGATTTTGCCCAACAGAGTTTGTTGATCGTTCGCTGAGACTGTGTGTGGAGGTAAGCCCCACCAGATCTAACTGATAGCGCTCCACCTCCCTCACAAGCTCCGGTTCCTTTCCCCACAGTGAGGTGACATTCCACGCCCCCAGAGCCAGCTTCTGCCGTCCAGGTCTGGTCCATCGAGACCCCTGAGACCGCCAGGCGCTCCGTCTGGGCCTGGCTCCAGACGGAGGCCCCGGGCTGCCCCCGGGCCGAGTCACACCTCCTCTTTTATCGTTATACGTTGAGATCTTCTGAACCATTGTTAGTCTGGCCCCTCACCTGAGACCACTCTGCCATGGAGACCCGACCAGGAGCACCAGGCTCCAGACAACACAGGTGATGGTTCCAGGAGAGGTGGCAATATATTTGGCAAATAATACTTGGCCTAGAGCACATAATATTGTTATTTCAGGTAGTAAATGCAAGAATATATTTATATCCTTAAGTCAACTGAATCACTATTTAATTAAATGTCAAGTCTAAAGTGGTGAATAAACAGGCTATATTGTTTCTCCTCCCCAGCCTTTCATTATGGAGAAAGGAGGGAGGTGGCTATGTTCTTCTTGCTCATTAAACCATCTTTCACCCAGCTCCGTCTTCTCCCCGTCCACCTCTCCCGCTCTACCCCTTGTGTTTTTATTGGTCTCTTTTACCTTAATACTCTGAATACACTATTCCACTCACCCGTCTCCATCAATCCTCTCCCTCTGTTTCCAAACCGTCCCACATTTAGTCTGTCAGTTATCCGTTTCGAACCGGCCATTTGGCAGCCTGTGTGCTCTCCCCTCCCCCCCCATACACACACACTGTCTCACCTTGGCTCCGCCTCCTGTCCTCTCCCTCCCCTCTCTATCACTGTCTCTCGCTCTCCGTCTGCCTCATCATGTGTATAGTGCAGCCCGCTGGGCGCAGGGGGAGCCAGTCAAACAGACATCTTGATTGCACCCAGAGAGAGAGCTAATAGAGCATCTGAGCTCAGTCCCGCAGCCTCCTGCCAGACAGCCACAAACAGGCCCGCCGACTCCACGTACTGTGCATGTTAATCCCTGTGTGCGTGTGTATTCCTGCACGTTTTTTAATCTGTACATTGTGCTCGCTTCCTAATGATGATGCGGGCCGGGAGCATAAGTGTACATAAGTGTGTACTTGGGTTGCATATAGTCTGTGTAATAGTATGTGTAGTGTGTACATGTGTGTGGTGTGGGGCGACTCCATTGACATGTTCGTCACTAGCAGGGTGCCGTGGCCGTCCAGGGCTCCTCTGCCGTGACGGTTTACATCCTCCTGACATCGATCATCTGTCAAGACGGCATCTTATCTTGAGTAGCAATTTCAGTTTGTTGTAAGCTTATTGTTCAGTTTGTTGTAAGTCTACATGACCCTTTAATCTACTCTTGAACTGTACACACAAACACAATGCAGAATAGCGATAAGGAACAAGGTCAAAACAGCTTTGTTTTTTTAAATGCTAAATATCGGGGAGCAAGCCGTTATTTGACAACGTGGGATAGCAGACACTGGTCACGGCGGGCGGTTAACACGCTGACAGACATGGGCCACGCAGGCAGCAGGCTACGAGTGACGCTAGCACCAGAGACTGACAGGTGTTGGAGACGAGACATGAAGTCAGCCAGAGGATATTGGGTGGGGAACATAAATTAAGGTTTGACGACTGACAACCCTATGAAATGATAAAGCAGTAGCAACTCTGCTAGTGTCGGGGAAAACGGCCTCACTGGATATCACCCCCCTGTAGTCTGTAGCATACATTTATGGTTCTTGTCTTGGCACTTATTATATGTTGTACCAAAAAATTTTTACTTAGTTGTGTAGCATCTTATTCTAGCTATCTTTAGTACTTAACATCATGAAGCATAAAGCTCATCCTAGCTTTCTTTATTGTATACGGAATGGGAATGGGTTAACCTTGCATCAAAGTCACAACTCTTCTCTGTTTTGGCACTGCAGTGGTGGAACGAGCTCCCTGCTGTAAGGACCGCAGAGTCCCCCAGCAGCTTCTGCAAAAGACTCAGTCCTGTTCAGACTTCACCTAGACTGCACAGCCACCCCCTCCTACCCCTCCCACCCCTCCTACTGGTTGTATGTTGTACGTCCTGGCACTTAATGTATGCACTTATTGTGTGTGGTATTTAGTTATAGTACTTAGTTATGTAGCATCTTATCCTAGCTATCTCTGTTGTATACGGGGAATGGGTTAAGCTAGCAGTTGTTACTGCTTGGCACTTGGTTCTATTGACATTCTCAGTTTACAGACAGTAAACTGTCCTCTTCTGACAAATGTACTTATTGTGAGTCGCTCTCGATAAAAGCGTCTGCTGAATGCCCTGAATGTAAAATAAATGTAAATGTGTTGCTTTTCTGAATAAAGAACTGACATATGTGTTTGAGTATAACTTGTGTCATAGTACTATCTACTAGTGTAGGTAGTCTGAGCCACTACTGTAGCTCAGATTTGTAGTTCAGTGAGGTCTCGACCCCCAGCGTCTGATGTACTCAGCCCGCCCAATCCAAAACTTTTCCTTTTACATGCACCGATTCTCTCTGAGGCAATCCAGAGCAGAATTCCTGGCTGTGCTTCTGACCCCCGGCCGTGGCGTCTGGGGGCCACCGGGGGCCACGGTGAAGCCTGCTCACAGCTGCTCCTCCAGACACACGCTTCATCTTGGCTTTGAAAGGTGTGTCTGGGTGAATCTGATCGTACTCGCGCCAACTGTACATTTCTAGGGCTTAACACATTCAGCGCTAAACTACGCTTAGCCGGCTATGTGGAAGCAGAAGATGATGATGATGATGATGAGCATGACTTGCTAATCAACCTGTGTGATGCAGGACTGAGTGAGATTGTTTTCGGTTGGCCCTCCTGTGAGCTGTGATACGGAGCAGATTCCACGCGTTGACTGCCTCTCAGAGGAGACGTTTAGTTCCCTCATCCATAAAGCACTCAAGGCCTGTTAAATCCCCCATGAACCTTTACAGCCTCAGAGAGCCTCTCCAGTCACTACGCTCACATCTTGGTCATTCAATAAAAGTAGATGCTCACAACATGGTTTTTTACTTTTTGGTCTCACTTTGTTCTTTTGCATCTTCGCATCAACAATTATAAAGGCCTTAACATTTATCTCACCTTCCTTTCTTTATCAACAACATGACCCTTGCTTTCAACTGTTTTATTCTTGTTACACACACACTCTCTCTATACGTAGCATAGTGCATGTGCCTTAGCTTGAGTGTGCTCTATCAAACAACTAGATTGAGATCCTTTCTCCTTTTCAATGCTTTTTGTTAAGGTTTATGGTTTGGTCCCCACCGTTTGTCCTGACCATCAAGCTGAACCACTCTGCCAAAAGAGGGGACCATTTTGGGCGGGTCTTTTTGGACTGTTCCAGGACCCTGTGACGAAGCGTCTCTCGGCTGGCAGCCCCTGGGGGCTAAGCGTGTGGGGTGATAGTGTAGGAATGAGCGGTGGGCTGCTGCCTGATATCAGCATCACTCAGACCAGCACTCACAGACTGGACCATTAGCCTCTGTGTTGGCTGTGTGTTGGACTGACCCCCTGAAGGTAAACACAACAACAAACACAACAACAAACACAACAACAACAACTGGCACAGAGACACACGTGTTGTGCTGAAGATATAGCTAACCACATGATTCAGTCTTTTCCAAAAATCAAATCTTTAGCTAGCTACGCAATATAAAAATGTTAACGATAAAATGCATTGGAATTTTTTTAATGTTTTGTCATGAGACGTCACATCATAATCACTCAAAGCTGTCAGGAACTGACATGGCAGGACACCGGTCCATTTGCATTTCACGCTGTCAAGTCTTGCTGGTGAAAAAATAAAGTGTTATTGATTTAAAACAATACTTTCAAACAACCAATTAGGGGTGCAAACTAAGCAAATCCCTCCATAATCTTCACACTGCAGTAACTTAATGTCATTCCCCTATGAACCTGGGTGGAAATTACTTGAATGTGTGCTTTTTACATGGCCAATGAAGCTCTACTCGGGCCGGTATTACCAAAGATAAGGGGCTCTGTGGACAGTGTAATGTATTCAGTATTTTAAGTGTTGAGTCTCCCGCTTCCTCGGGTCGCCTCCACACCAGGGGAGTCTGGGGCCATTTCCATTTCCTGTGAAATTGCAACTGTTGGAAGAGGATAAAGGTTTACTTATTGTGGCCGGAAGACATTCAACTCCTTTACTTTACTACCTCGGTATGCATTGCAGGCCTATTTCTTCCTGCTCTTTAGTTTTTAGTAATTGTTGTCTGATTAAAAATGCACTTTACTGCTGAGCTCATTATTAATCAACATGATTGTTGGGCATTAATGATGACAGTACAGTCTGTTCAGTCTCCTCTATATCTTCTGGTAGTGAGGATGCAACTGCGGTGGAAACATCTTATTTTCCCATTAGCATGGGTCGAGAAAACCTTTTCAAACTAAGTGTTGGTGAATTCTTGATGCAACTTAAATGTGGTTGCTCAACACAGCAACAATACAAACCTACATAGGTTCAATAATACACCTTTATTTTGCTCCCTGTGTCAGACGACACTCCCCCCCCTCAATATAACAGTCTGTGTATACCCTGATTCTAAACCCCCTCACTCTTCCATATTACAGTCTGGGTGTATACCCTGGTTCTATGTGGCCTTCTCCTAAAAGTTGGACAGAGCGTGCTCGGCTCTGGCTGTTTCCATTAGCGCTGTAACATATAGCTCCTGGGGTAGTCATTAGCTCGACTGCTCCAGCAGAGAGCTTTAATCATTAGAGCAGCGTGGAGTTAGCGTCGGGGGTCCCTCCTCCCTCACTGCTCCTCCTCTCTTATCCTCCAGCAGAAGGAAACTTTAAGGAGACCTCCTGAGAGAGAGAGGAATCGGTTAGCCGCGTTCATCACGAGGGGGTAAGATGGAGAGGAAGGGATGGGGGACAACTGGGAGGGTGGAGGAGAGGGGCGATGCAAGTTTAATTATTCTCCTGTTTGCCTTAAACTGTATAGACTTTTTTTTTCAGGATGTATCGTTGTGGACAAAAGAATTAACGAAGAAGAGTCAGAACATAATAAGTAGAATAAATATCAAAGCAATTATCTTCCTTTTCTTTACCAATGTACTGATTAAAAACTGTATAGATTGATTTATTTGTTCCGTTCTTACTTCAAATACAAACAAAGAGGTCTCTATTGCATTCACAAGGTTGAAAAATAGTTTGCCACTTCCGCTCTACCTGGTCATAGGTGACCCAGGTAGACATCTGACACCCAGGTAGATGTCTGATAGACATCTGTCAATCAGAACGACAGACGTCACACTCAATTGGCCAGACAGAAAACGGCAGTCAATACAGTTTTCACACGTAGAATTACATTATTGTAAACCACAATTAAAAATACTATTAAACCATATTTCATTAACTTAAATATAATAATTATTTCAATAGGTTTTCATCAATCTTAATAACTAAAATTAATTTGCAAATGTAACCGGGTTAAAATCAGGGTTTTGAGTACTCATGAGTATATACATAGTTTATTGTTTTTCGTAATGTTTTGTTAGGTTGCATAGTTGCTATTTTGCTATTGTGTTTTGTGATTTATATGTTGTGGTGGTCACACTGTCCTCTTTATGTTGTGTACATATGTTTGTTTATCTGTAATGTGGCCATCCCGCCAGCAGGGGGCGTAGTGGGGGTGAAGGGGAGACAGGGGAGAGGTCAGAACAACGCGGGGGAGTTGGAGAAAAGAGTGTCCAAAGAGCACACGTTAAGAGTAGTTTTCAGCTAAAGTGGATGACATATCAGCTTTACAGTTTGTAAAGTCGCTGCTAGGACCAGCTTCTCGGGGACCGCGGACCGGACAGAGGCGCCGCCGGGCTTCGTTCGCCTTCCTCCGGCCAGGAGGACGAGTGCCGTCGCCGCGGACTTCCTGGAACACTACCGACGCACTACTGACGTCACCGCTCACCTGTACGTGAGTACGGTCCTCGTTCGCTCATAGGAGTGAAGAGGAATACGTCATCAGGCTGCGACGGGGGTTTCTTTAGTTTCTGTTTTCTTTCATTTAGAATGCTGGCTTAGGTTAATACGTGTATATAGTATATATATGTTGTAACTGTTTCACTTTATTCTAAAGCAAGTAAACATTTGAAATCATACATTTTTGTTTGTTTGCTTACGTGTAGTGTTTATGTCATTGTATGTTTAAATGTGTTGTTCGTAGTTAAGGGTACTGGTTACATTTTAATCAATTAATTTAGGGAATCTAAACTATTTTAAAAAGTATTCATGTTAGGTTAAGGAACCTAGGGCCCTCTATCAATCAGGGGTAAAAGGGGATACACAAACATAAATATAAAAATGGCTCCAACACGCTGTATAGGTGTATTTAGTTTGGAGATAATGTTATGGTTTATTCATTATTTTAAAGAGAAAGTTTGGAAGTTCATCTTTTACCTGTTCCTTCCAAAAACTCAAGATTTTGGAAGGAATCTGCTTCCAGATTTTCTTTTTAAAGTTCTTTAAATGTACTTGATTCTATAATTATTAATTGAAGTGTGTTGCAAAATATCTCTATTGGTTTTGAATGGCACATATTTATATTTTAATTAAAAAGAGAGATTGACCATCCACACATTATGGTACATACATATTAGCTCAACATAGACCAGCACAGGAAATAGATGGGGCACAGGTAGATCCTCGATCAATTTTATGTGTGGAGACAGAAAGAGATACGGACAGGTCCAAGCTTAGTTGACACATTAATAAATGAAACAAAGCCTCCAAAAATAAAAAAAGCCCTTTTGAAATCCATGTAAGCTTAGTTAAGACAGCATCACTGCCATAATCCAGCTATCCTTGCTTCAACCTTTTTCCTACAATCTCTAACCAGCAGGCAGGAACACAAACTTGGTTGACCCTCTGTTTGACCATGAATAGTGCAAGACAGTGTGTGTCTGTAACCTTTTCAAAACGCCTTCAAGCTATTTCAAAGCACATTGGCCAAGGATGGAAGCCAGGGATTGCATTTTCTTTTCATTATCATGATGGTTTTATTCTTTTTTTGTAGGCTATTCTTGTCAGTGGATGAATAAAAGAGGACTTCTAAGAATGCTGGCACCTATGTTTTCAATGACTTGCCCAGTCCAATAAGTCTAAGGGTGCACATTTAGCATCAAAGCCGTTGTGAAATCCTCACCTAAGTCCTGAACCAAAAAATTAATTTTTACGAAAAGTAGAAATACTCCCAAGGGACAAACTGCACCAAATTCCTTTCATTTTCAGTTCAGATGATTAACTTTAGAAATGTCTTATCTTACAAAAAAAATCAGAAAATGATTCCTAATTCCGTTTATTTTTTTCTTAAGAAATATAGGATCCCTGACAGATCCCATAAGGGAGAGATGCTGGGATTATTAGTTTTTTTGCAGTGGAATCCGCTTCCTCCCAAGGTGGAGAGATCACCTGATATTGGGATTCAAACTTGAAACCATTGATTCAATTATCTGATAGAGATGATCGGAGAGATGTGACCTAGTGTGAAAAGCCTACATCTGGAGGAATAACTTTTTTAGTGTATTTTTAAACTGTTGCCGCATTGCAGAGTGGCTAATGCCCGTATTAGTGTTTAGCAAGATTGTGTGTCTTCTTTTACAGGCGCCTGTTGCTCTTGCTCAGGTATTCGAAGCATGTACTTTGAAACAGCGTTCACGCTAACTAATTGTTGTATGAGGAACTGTTTTGGTTCCTGTTTGGGTCCGCATGAAATAAAAACGAACAGAATGTGACTGGAAGGTTGTGACATTGAGAGGTGGGTTTGGAGTGAGGAATCTTCCAGGGCGCTCGACTCTATATAGGTGGGAGGGATGAGGTGGGACTGGCTGGCATGGCGATAGATAAAATACTTTTATTTGAATGGTTCACCTGTCATTGGTCAATATTATAGCGCAATTAAACCGTCTACTGTAATCTAAGTAAGTCTGTACCAAAATTTTTCAAATTGTAAAACAAAGGTCAAGGTTAAAAATAACGGTTCTACTTCAGCTGAAATGTCACCTGTGGTTGTTTGTCAGGAGAAAATAACCGCCCTTCTGTGGATATTCAATCTTTTCTGTGTACTATATTATTCATTCCATATTTCTCCCCTTCTTTTTAGCTTTCTATTTCCAATCAATATTCACCTGAAAACGGTAGTGGGTATTGACCAACTTTTTTGTTTATGTATCAAATTATTAATTCAAGAAGTCCATCATTACAGCCCTCTATCCTCCACTTATTACCCACAATGGCACATGTTATTTTCAGGATTTTTTAGCAAACAAATCTATTTAACCAATCACAATCGGGAGCTTTGTCTTAGTCAGCATGGTCACTGTACATGTTGTAGGACATAAAACATCCGACATACAAACTACAGCCAATTGATGTTTCTCCCTCAGTCCTCTAACTGCATCCGTAGTGGTAAACTACCATAATAGACCTGTACTTATCACTATCTGTTATTGTTATATCTATTGATAATCTAGAGTGGTAATCTACCATCATAAGCCGCGTACCGACCAGGCGTACTTTTCCCGCTAGTGAGGTTTTGTGGGTGCGCTTTGGAGAGAGGATCCACCCCTCAGGACTCTTACAGGGGCTCTTACAGGGGCTCTTACAGGGGCTCTTACAGGGGTTCAGAAAGTCCTTGAACAGAGGGAGTACTTTTCTGAGCCGCTCGTAGCTAGTGGACGCTCCATTGGTAAGCCTCTCGGACTTCCCTGTGGTGCGTACGCCACGACAAGGGGAGCTAATGCGTGGGCTAAATCCACCACTGATTATGCGTGATGATACTGGGGGGTTATATTAGCAGGATCTGATTTTTTTGGAGGGGTCATGACCCCCGTAACCCCCCGCAAATTATGTGCCTGGCCTCAACAACGATGCAAATACAGCTGTGAACTGGCCCTCATAGAGGAAACAATTTGACATGAAGTGTTTATCACAGTACAAAAACAACCCAACTGGAGCTGGGACACTACCATTGAAAATAATTTTTGGGGGGACAATGTACAGTCAGAGCATTACCATCCAGCATTACCATCCAGACACACTGTCCTCTTTCAAGTGTTTCTTAATAATCCGGTATATCCTTATCAGAGATTAATTTTAGTTCATCCATCATCCAATTTGTTTGTGATAAATTTTTGCACAGAATAACTCGCATCTCTGCTTCTCCATCAACACCCTGGTCTACCAACAAACCTAAATATTAGTGTAACAAAGGAACCTCTGCTTAACACTGTACAATGCTATACCATCTTTGTTCCCAGCACACAGGTTCTCCAGTTCATGTTCTTGTGTGTCTGTCGAGGTGTGCAGAGCAGTGAAGCTGTTCCATTAGGGGAAGCAGCCTTTGGAGCTGGGAGAAGTCTTTAGTATGGACCACCACGCTTACCTATATCCACCGTTGCTATGGTCACAGCCAGATCCTCCACAACTGCCTTAATCATGTACTGGGTAAAGTGACTGAAACCTCTGCAACCTCAATATTGTCCTTATTTTCATCTCCTTCTCTCACTCCTCGGTTGCTTTCCTGATGTTATTAAGTTATTAAATGTTAAATCTTCTTAAATTCAGTTGACTCTTTATAGGTTTAGCTTAGGCTGAAGAACATTCTTTTTAAATTGTAACAGTTTGGCCCTTGTACTTCTTTTTATTCAATGTAATTTAAGTATTGTGCTATCTATTATGTGTATTATGCAAATTATCAAATCTCTGGATTAAAGTTCTGATCTTTGTAGTAATATAAAATATATATATATAAAAATATAAAAAGGAGAGCAAAGGAGATGAATGTACCCCCCCACCCTCTCAATTAATTAACAAATCTATATGATTAGCACAAGCCTCAAGAGCGATGCTATGTTAAAGCTAACCGTATCTGATGCTTTCAGAGGGAAGGTGCTATGTTACATCTTAGCTTTATAATTATGGTAGTTTGCATTAATGCTAGTGACATACTCTATTGCAAGCATTATAAAAAAGCGTATTCAATGCACAGGATGTATGTGTGTGACACATGCTAATTGAAAGGGAAGGGGGAGATGTTTTGTGCGTGGGAGTGTGTGTGTCATGTTCATGCTTAGGTACATTCTTGTTACCGAAACAAACCTGAAAAAAACTATGTTTGAAAAGATTAGTTTATGGAGATTAAACACAAAGAAAAACTCTGGATGAAAAGATGTAAATTGATGCAACATTTTGTTCATGGGAAATATGCACAAACCTCATTACTCGAGACAACACAAAATGACATTCAGATCACATCTCATTGTACCTAATATGATGCATTTCCATGCAAAGCAGGATATTAACCCAGGAACCACAAGCAGGAAAAAAAAACACTTTAATACTTCAGGAGCATATTGGATTGTGCAAAAGATACAGAACATAGCTCAGTGTGAAGAACATTATGATATGGGGATTATCAAGAATGTGTTTTGGGACTGAACAGAAAACACGACACAGAATTCCAGCTCAATGCTACATGCGATATACATTTAGCATTTATACATTTTTTACTGTTTATTTTATTTGTTCATGCGTACCCACTCTGGTTCAAACAGAATGCTTTCGTTTTTTTACTTAAAAACTGTAATCTTTGCTCAATGTCACCCTAAAGAAGAACATGGTCATATTATCCCTAAAATGTACTGCACTTACTTTAGTTCCATACATAACACATACCTTCTGAATGATGCTGATCCCTTATACTGTGTGAGTAATGAGAGGAGCCTATGGGGCCCACGTAAAATAAGCAATGAAAGTCAATGTGAGTGTGATGTGCTCTCTGTTTATCTGATCCTAACCCTCCTTTTTTAGCTTTATCCCTTTTGGATTCTTGTTCTGAACAAATATGGGAGGACCAGTATTACAACAGACTGTCTATCTGTAAATCTGTCCTATGCCAAGTAAACCATTCACCTTTCTTTTTTTCCCTATTAAAGTGCCAATGCTCTATTATTAATTAGATCAGAAGTTTGATTCCCACTAAGGGGCCAGCCGTATTAAAAAACCATATGAGCTAGCTTTATTGTAAGACACGTTTGCTGAAACCGTTCACCATTAAGATGGTATTATATACTGGGTGTCAATCTGTGTGACAGAACCCACAAATCAGATCCCATGAATTGTCGTCATCTAAGCTCAAAGTGACAGCAGCTTCTCAACATTTCAACACAGATCACATTGACGACATAAAAGGTTCTAATTTCCTCCCCCGGTACGTTTATATGCTAATGAAGTACAATCTGGATGAATAGCTTGGCACATTGAATCGTGTCCCAGAGCACGATTGTCTGACTTTTTTCATGCTACACAGAACAAAATGTAAATGAATGGGAGCGTTTCTCAGCATATTTCATGCTGCACAGAATTAAATGTAAACCAATGCATTTTGAATGGGAGCGTTTCTCTGACGTAACTCTAACCCTAACCCTAATGGTGGCGGCTGGTGGTTTTTAAAGTGAGGGAGGAAGGACTGCTCTTGGTTATCATTGGCCTGCTTCACTGTCAGGGTGTAGGGTGGCGTAAGTACATGAGACTCAAGTTGTTTCAGGGTGTTTTGGTGAACTACAAAATAGCAGGGAGGGATAATTATGTGAATAAAATGTATACAAATCCACCAGTGGCAGTATTGTACTTTAAAAGCTGGTGGGCAGCATGTCTGGACTACAAGAAGGAAAGGATGCAAAGACAATTAGTCAAATCAGCCCTACTCTTGGTTTTTAAAACTAAATAAAAGATCTGGGCATCATTGGACCTATTTTTGCCCTCAATGACTTGGTTGTCATTTGGCTATGTTTATTTTCAGTTACAATTGTTTTAAGAAAATTTAAGACACAAGACCAAAAGTGATTCCATTTAAAACGCATCATGCTCTGAATCATTCACTAACATCCTTTAACAATACCAACCAGAACGGTCAGAGTAACAACAAAAATAAAGGAACAAGAACATTATTTCATAACTAACATGGTTTGAGGCAAATGTGGATGTTAATGGATGTTTCAGAATGTTGGTCATGGTGTTAAACCAATTAAAATGAGGGACTTCATAGATCAATCCTGCTTGCTGTTTGTGTTGATATCAGTGACCTGGGGCCTCGTGTACTGAGACTCGCGTGGATTTCTCACTAAAACCTTGCGGACGCAGAAATCCTACACACAAATCAATCCGGATGTAACATCCTTGCGTAAGCACGCGTTCACACACATTCTCTTTGTACATCCCAAATTAGAGCGCACATGCACCAGCCTGATTCTCCCTCATTTAATATTCCAAATGAGTATAAATGGGCTGACTCGTACTGAGTCTTACTGACTCTTACTGAGTCTTACTGAGCGGTCATTCCCTCTGTAATTATCCTGTTGCCAGAAAACCAAGTCATCGCTGAAAAGAATATTGCTGGGGCTTCCTTTTAATTTCCTTTTTTATTCCAATATTGACAATATAGTTTTATGGGTCTGTTTAAGTTCAGCCTAATATCAACAGTGTCACATTATGCGTCTCAACAATAATGCATGATTTAAGTGCATGATTTTAAGACCACGCATCCCAACGTTGAAATCCACTTTCAACTAGCCTCATATTGCAACATAATGTTTAGCACCCTAACCCTAATCTAACCCTAACCCTAACTCTAACCCTAACCCTAATCTAACCCTAACCCTAACTCTAACTCTAACCCTAACTCTAACCCTAACTCTAACCCTAACTCTAACCCTAACCTAACCCTAACCCTAACCTAACCTTAACACTCCAGAATGGCGATCGATAGTTTTTCAGAACAATAAGCTGTCGGTCTAGTGGGAATTTTTGGGAACATTGAGAGGTCGGACCAAAGGAGCTTCGGTCACCTCCCTTTGTACTTCTCTGTGGTTGTTCTTTTGTTAAATATGGAATGTATCAGAGTATAATTTACTTTAACTCAGAAGCACCAAAGCCATACACTTTTATACCTTTTTAAAACCTTGCAGCAGTTAACCTTTTTTCCATCTATTTTATGTTTTTAATGTTCTTTGAGTCACGTTGGATAAAGGGTATCCTCTAAACCAATAATAATAGAGGGGCAGGATAGTGTAGTGCCTCAGGGCTACGATTCCCATCCCAATATCCACCAGGTCCTATCCCCAATATCCACCAGGTCCTATCCCCAATATCCACCAGGTCCTATCCCCAATATCCACCAGGTCCTATCCCCAATATCCACCAGGTCCTATCCCCAATATCCACCAGGTCCTATCCCCAATATCCACCAGGTCCTATCCCCAATATCCACCAGGTCCTATCCCCAATATCCCCAACCGACCTGGAGGCCTCTTGGAGCGAGGGTTTATATGCGCTCCTGAAGAACGTGTATGTTCATTCACTGTAACCACTGGATAAAAGCAACTCATGTACCCAATGTAAATATAAAGCAACAACCTTGTGATGGATTGCCTTCAGCAGTCAGATGTTGCATCACCCAAGCCTGCTCAGTAACCACAACAATAACAACAACAACATCCTGTCCGCCCTCGTTCTAAACAGCACCCTTCCTGTGATGGTGCTCAACACACTCCTGAATTATTCAAAATGCTTACAGGATTCCACAAACTGCTGGAAAAGATCTCATCCCTCACATGAGATCTCCCCTCTTCATCCCTCTGTGAGGCGTGGAAGTTCAGCCAATGATCTGGTCTCTGTGTAATAGATAATTCACACACTGAGTACAGTGAGTGGGCGGTGATGAGGCTGTACTGCTGCGTTGTGGTGGGGGCACGTCCTCATTTTGCTGAGGGCACTAAAATGGCTAAAAGCGGCCCTGGGTCTATGCATTATTTATAAACACATTAAGTTTATTATATTTATAACATACAATATTTATGAATGCAGACATAATTATGAGTACAGTGTGCGTGTCTTTGTAAGAAAGAGGGGAGAGTAAGACCACACACACACAGTCACACAGGGGGAGGGTGTGACTGTAGGCACCAGACTGTTGAACAAACTCCTCGGTGCTGGTACACAAACAATAATGCTGATGTTTTATTAATAATGGTGTTGTAAAGAACGGCCCAACAATAATAACTTGTTACCGTCGGACTCCAAATACTGGAAACTGTTTGCACAGCTAAGCTATTTAAAAGGCTTGATTTCCCTCGAGGAAAACTTAAACGTTTATCTGTGAAACTATCCTGTGAAAAATCTGCAATTGTCCCACTCTCTAATACATATTCTGTTCTTTATGTGTTGTTCTGTTTGCTCTATGCCTGCGGCGATACCTCCTGATATTGGTGTTGAAGGTGATAAGGCAAAGACCAAAACCTGCAGACTTGCAATCTCCTCTCCAGTTAAATATTTGGTGTATACTAAATACTATTAAAACTACTTGCTACTGTTTTTTTTTATCAAATGTAAAATGACAAGAAGCCGAATGAACAAGCCATTATTCAAAACTAATAACTATGAAAACAAAATGTTTTGTTAGGGTTATTTTGTTATATGCCTCATGAACAAATAACCCATAATTTTTGATTATATTTTCCACCACACACAGTTAATTTAGCTTTTTCAAGTCTTTGTTGCAGAACCATAAAGTTGAGTGTGGGTAGCTAGCATATCTTCCAGACAGAGGCAATGTTTTTGTGTCTGCTTCTGTTTTGTCCACCTTGGTCCCAAAAGGCTCTCCTTTCCCTCTCTTGTTATTCATTATTCAGTTTTTTACCCTCCTCTTCATTTCTTCTTTTTGGTATGTAGTTTTCTCACTGGCCAGTCTCACTAAAGCGTCACTTAGGTTTCGGTTTCGGTCACTTTCAGTTCACGCGACCCGCATTCCTATCAATCAATCAATCAATCAATTAGCACCGCTCTGTATTATTGTGTGACGCAACACTGATAGAAAGAAATGCATCTGTATTCTTGACGGTATTGAAAATCATACCGTCAGTATTTCTAAATACCCTGGTATACCGTAATACCGTCATACCGCCCAAGCCTACTGTCCAGTACTTGTGACTTAATTTAAGAACTTTTTTTTATGTATATTGTTATGGGCCAATAGGGTCACGTTTTAGTTTTTTTTCTAGAGGTTTCTTCAGCCCCGCTGCTGAACACACATTTGAATACAATTTCAAACGTATCCAAGAAAAATGCATGTCATCGATTCCAGTAATTTAACTGTGGATAGATATATATTTACATGTATTAAATATATGCACACAGAGCAAAAACAAACAGGAAACTGGGAGCTGCGTTTTATCAACTTATTGTTGTAATGGCGTCATTACCCAACAAGGCATCGACAGTCTGCTGCGTCACTCCCATTCATCAGCTCAATCACTCTTTATCTGTGTCCACTGTGATTACTGTGATCATGTGAAGAAAATTCAATTCACACATAATTATATCATAAATAATGTACTTTCTCATTTTGTCAGTTCGTCATCTCCACCCTTGAGACTTTATGTTGTGATTTAGCCAAATCAGAATAGCTTATTTTGAATGCAAGTCAATGAGCCATGTGACATCTAGTATTTAGTTTTAACACTGATTAAAACAACGGTCTATCTGTCCATCGAAGCAGCTATACTGTCAGTCTGTGTTGATCTGTCCGACTGTCTGACCATCAAAGCTGTTTTTAGTCTG
>OMLJ01115640.1:0-14604 GCA_900302595.1 Gadiculus argenteus | reverse complement strand
TTAAACGGGATCCGCATCTCAGCAGGTATATTGTGTGTGTGTGTGTGTGTGTGTGTGTGTGTGTGTGTGTGTGTGTGTGTGTGTGTGTGTGTGTGGCGCGCGCGCGCGCGTGTGCGTGCGTGCGTGCGTGCGTGCGTGCGTGCGTGTGTGTGTGTCCATTTTCCCAATGTAATCGGAGCGATCGACTGACCACACATTGCTATAAAGGCGCCATCTGAAGGGGAATGCCTACGTTATTGGAACGTGCAAATAATCTGTGATGCCAAATGCGCTTTAGGAATATCGTGGCACGGTGGCCTGAGGCAACCCATTAATTCCTAGGGCGACCGTGGCGATGTATACTAATTTGCATATTACATGAGGGAGGAGACGGGGGCGGAGACTCGGGCTCGTGCACGTCCACGCTCATTTGAGATGTACAAAGAAATCTGCGTGGAAGCGTGCTTACGCAAGGATGATACATCCGGATCGGGATTTTTGCTTACGCAAAGTTTTAGTAAGAAATCCACGCAAACATTCGTAGGCCGGCCCCTGCTCTGCAGTAGGCCCTACACCTGGTCCTGTGGTCGGAGGTGCCCGGTAAAGCAACCCAGGTGGAGTCATACAAACAGATTTATACTGAAGAAAATAGTACTGAATACTAATAAGTACTGAATAATGGGGTCAGGATAACGTAGTGGTTGAGCTGTTTGACTTCCAGCCAAAAGGTAGTGGGAATGATCCTCAATTGTCTGTAACTGTAGATTAGGGTGTGACAATTGAGGATCATTTTAACCTTAAAAATCATTTAACTTTCCTATGGTTTCAGTCCATAACTGACCATTTTAAATTGTGACTTTTTTAACATTAAGGTATCGGAATCGACGACATGTTTATCATGATGTCCTGCTGGCAGAGGACGCGGGTCCTGGACAGCCCTCCTGACCGGCTGGCCAGTACGTACGGCCAGGCGGCCGTCTCCATCACCATCACCAGCCTGACAGACGCTCTGGCCTTCTTCCTGGGCTGCTGGGCGCCGCTGGGCTCCGTGCGCTCCTTCTGCCTGTACGCCGGGGCTGCTGTGGTGTTCTGCTACTTGTACAACATCACATTCCTGGGGGCGTTCCTGGCTCTGAACGGCCAGAGGGAAGCTGAGAACAGGCACTGGTTGATCTGCAGCAAGATCCCCGAAGAGGTTCCACCTGGGAGTTCAGGGGCGTTTGGCGTCTGCTGCGTTGGCGGGAGCTATGACCGGGCGACCACTAAGGAGGCCGACCCCGTAAGCCGATTGTTTGAGAAGTTCTACGGACCGTTTATGACACAGCCGTGGACTAAAGGGTTGGTATCCATGGTTTATGTTGGGTATCTGGCAGGCGGTATATACGGCTGTTCCACCCTGGAGGAGGGGCTTGATGTCAGCCACCTGGCCTTGGATGATTCTTACGTCATCCGCTACTACAACACCCAGAGACAGCACTTCTCAGAGTATGGTCAGAATGTAATGGTGGCTGTGAAGCAGCCCTTCCCCTACTGGAGCCAAGAGGCACAAAAAATGTTATGTTTTGTGGATTTCGAAAACTTGAGCTACGTCAATAGCACATTGGCTTGGTTCCTCTCATTTAAACTGTATGCAAATGAAACCAACCTCAACATTGGTTCTAAAGACGAGTTTCTACGCCACTTGCCGAATTTCCTCAAACTCAACCCCATCTTCAGACAAGATCTCAACTACAGCGGAGACGAGATTCACGCCTCTCGTTTCTTTGTTCAGACCCTTAACACCGCCACCAAAAAAGAGACAATGCTTGGTCTGAGGAGAGCAGCAGCACACTGCATGGTGGAGCTCTTGGTCTACCACCCTGCGTTTATATACTATGACCAGTACGCCATCATAACGGACCACACCGTGAAGACTGTTCTGGTCGCCGTGACCGTGATGCTGTTGGTCTCGCTGATACTGATACCGAACCCTGTGTGTTGCCTATGGGTGGCCTTCGCCGTGTGCTCGGTCCTCGTCGGCGTGGCTGGGTTCATGGCCTTGTGGGGCGTCAGCCTGGACTCCATCTCCGCCATTAACCTCGTCATCTGTATTGGCTTCTCTGTAGACTTCTCCATCCACATCTCCTACTCCTTTGTCTGCAGCACCAAATGTGCTCCGAATGACAAGGTGGTGGAGGCCCTGGCCCAGGCGGGCGGTCCTGTGCTCCAGGGGGCCTTGTCCACCATCCTGGGGGTGCTGGTGCTGTCCGCCTCTGGATGCTACATCTTCAGGACCTTCTTCAAGATCATGTTTCTGGTCATTGTGTTTGGGCTGCTCCATGGCCTGCTGTTCATCCCCGTGTTTCTAACATTGTTTGCTGCATGCAGGAAGTTCTGATATTAATAATAAAATACTGAGGGTGTCTGGCTCCGCTGGAAGAGCATGGCATTAAAAGTGCAAAGCTTATGAGTTTGATTCCCATTGGGGCCAGCAAAGCTATGAATGTTTCCATAAGTGTAAACCAAATGATCAGTAACCATAATGACCTGATTAGTTAATCCATTAGTTAATCAGACTTCATTACATAAAGTCTGATTAGTTTCACAATATAATCAATTACGGCCATTATAACAATTATCTTGTTTTCCAAAAACGTCTAAATAAAACATTGCAACCTCAACATGATTTTATATATTTTATTTTGGACAACAACGTTTTACCGACTCAGTCATGACATCTCCTGTCTGATTTTGTCTACAGATTTCGTCCAAACTGGATGTTTGTTCAGCATAATATACATCTATGTACAATTATGATTTAATCTCATTATCATGTATTTACAGCTACCGGACAGTAAAAGGCCAATAAACATAGTAATAGAACATAGAATAATGTGTGAGCACAGCCAAAAAAAGAAAAATGCTTACTGGAAACAACCAAGGTTGTGTAAATAAGGGCCAAAGCAAAAAAAACATGTTTTACAAATCGATTGATTAGCAAATACATGATTCCACAAAAGTCACCTTTAAAATAAATCACGTTACAATCCTCAGTTTATTGAAAATAAAGCTATCTTCATTTGTCCCCTTCCCGAGTGCCTGAGAGCCAGCATATAGATACTTTACATTGTCAAATTATAGCCATGTGTGCATTCTTAAACAACAAACGTTATTTGAGAAACTTGTTTTGACAAGCTCCGACTCCTTTTTATTCACACCCTGTTTCTACTTTCATGATGTCCTGACAGCAGAAACCAAAACCAAAAAACCAAACACTTTAAGTACCGATCCTTAACATACATTACATAAACAGTGTGCAATTGCCATTCACACTTAAAAGTGCTGAGAGGTATTCTTCACTCAATTCTTACAAGGCCACCTTTAGAAAAACCAGCACATCTCCAGTTTGCTGTGTGTCTGTGCCATTACGGGGGACACATAAGTAAAAGGAGAACACAGGGAACTATCAGGTCAACGTTTCAGTGTGGCCACCGAATAGCAAGAGTCAACCTACTAGTGCCAACAAAAACACAACACTTTGTTGTGTTTTTGTTGATTAAAAGTAAAAAGGAACATTAAAAGTAAAAAGGAACGCTCATGTTCATTTTGACTTGCCTGTTTACATTCATGACTGAGAACTTCCCCTTTCTCCCCTTCCTCCTGTACACTTGATACATTCATCTCCTCACACACCTGAGCCTTCAAACCGTCCTCGCCTCACGGACAACGGGAGAACTGAAACACTGCGCTGTTGTTCACCGGGTTCTTAATAACCATGTTAAAACAAACATTTGACTTCTCTTACTGGATGTAAAAATGGTTTTCCTGTTGCTTTCCTATACATTCTGTATTGATACGTCGTCTCCCGTACTGCAGACATAGGATGGAACTACTAGATGACTTTAATGTCCTCACAGCATCCCATCCCAATGCAGACAGAACGTCAGATTAGACCGACTAATTAAAACCTAAACTGACAGTACACATAAATATAACCCATGGCCTATGAATCCCTGACCCCCCCCCGGCCTCACAGGGCCTCCAGGCTCCTCCCCTCCAGGACCAGCCTGATCTCCCGGGCGTCCAGGGTCTCGTACACCAGCAGGGCGTCCGCCAGGTTCTTGTGCTCCTTAGCGTGAGACTTGAGCAGGGCCCTGGCGCGCTCGTACGAGTCCTGCACACACACACACACACACACACACACACACACACACACACACACACACACACACACACACACACACACACACACACACACACACACACACACACACACACACACACACACACACATAGACGCATGCACACACACACACACACACACTCACATTCACCCACACACACACACACACACACACACACACACACACACACACACACACACACACACACACACACACACCTTTAGGGTGGCTGGGTCACCATGGTACAGGCCTTGTACCATGGGGGGCCTTGTAGACATAGATTCAGAGATTCAGATTCAGGGTACTTTAATGATCCCCAGGGGGAAATCATTAAAGTACTCTGAATCTGAATAGTAGTCATTCCTCTCTTTCAACCACACTTCCCATCCACAAAAGGTATGCACAGCAGAATAGAACAGAACAGTACAATATATTTTATATTAACTCTTGAATCAGAACCACTGTAATGTATCTGGTGGAGATCAGATCACCCCTCCCAGTGATTTATTGAACCACGGCCACATAGTGAGTTGAATGTTGAATCCATTCTTTTGTAATGACGTGGTGCCTCTGCATCTCGCAGACGGAACCATTGGCACAAACGATAACAAACCACTTCACTTGTCTCCTGATTTCCACAGCTACACTCAACAACACTACACGTTCTTCTATTTGTGGTCGGCCTCACTAGGTGGTTTGGATAATAGTGTTGGGCTGAATGGAGAACGGAACAGCAAAACGTTTAGGATTCAACACCACCGAGACTGACCTTGAGTAGCTTCCTGACCTCCTGCTCCACTGCCGCCTGCGTCTCGGGGCTCTGCTTGGTCAGGTCTTTGTAGGTCATCACTCCCAGCTACAGAGACAGCAGACAGAGAGAATCCACACATTACGACGGTGATCAATTAATATAGGTTATTACACAGGTAGGTCAAATACATTTGACAAATTATACAAGATGTATTATACGACAATTGCACAAATAAATCAAGGAAAGAATTTTCCACCATTTCTTCTGCCGCGTTCAACTGTTAACAAGCGTCTATACCCGTGTGCCCTGACACAGCTGTTCAATCTGTTGAACCGTGTAATATCGCTGAATATTTGCACTCGATATCTTGCGCCTCATGTAATAAATATAGGTTATTACATAGGTAGTCGTTCAGTACGGCTGGATACTTTTACGAGTCTGACATATTTTACAAAGACGAGTAAAAATATGAATATTTATTTATTATACGACAAATACATCAAGGTAAGAATGAGTTTTCCACCATTAATTCTGCTGCGTTTAACTGTCGTTTGACCGCACGCTGACACAGCTGTGCAATCAGTTGTAATATCGTATACCGTGTAATATCGCTCTATATTTGCACTCTAAAAACCCCTATTTGCACTCGATATCTTGCGCATCGTGTAGTAATAGTGCATACTGCATGCCAAGATCCATACAGCAATGCAGCAAAGTGGCGGAGTTACCTTTTCACACATCCCAAATCTGGTGACCATCATCTTGGCGATGCTGGTGGCACTGTCAAAGTCACTGGACGCCCCTGAACAGACAGAGTCAGCCTTCAAACTCAACTTTGATAGAAAATGTGTTTTTATTATCACGTGTCAATGTTTTGCTTGGAAACATGAATAACAAATGCAGGCATGAAGTAGACTTAAAAGTGTAAACCAGTTGGTAGGCAGGCATCAGAAGATAGTAGGATGTGCTTTTAAAAGGCCATTAACCTGACCTCATCTACATGGTAGAGTTCAGTGCATCACAACACACATCACATGCCTAACCAACCATCAGGTCTGCTCCTCACCGGTGGTGATGTACTCTGGGCCGAATATGATCTCCTCTGCCACCCGGCCACCCATGCTGACGTCCATCTGGGCCAGCAGCTGAGAGCGCGTCTCGCTCCAGCGGTCGTCCTCCGGGAGCATGGACACCTGGCCCGAAGAACGGGGGAGGAGGGAGGAGGAGGTGCAGTGGAAAGTGATTGATGGGTGAGATAAAATAATATAAATAGGTAATTAAATATTATGCATCTAAAACTCATGCCCATGCTGGGGCCTGTTAACCTACATGGCCCATGCTGGGGCCTCGTGGCATGATGGTGGCCTTGTTGATGGGCATGGCGTCCTTGGTGTAGTACGCCACAATGGCGTGTCCCGACTCGTGGTAGGCCGTGATCTGCTTGTTCTTCTTGTCTATCTCCGCACTCCTCCTCTCTGGGCCTGTGGGAGGGGGAAGGAGAGAACGAGGGAGATCATAGGGAGAAAGGGATTTAGTGGGGAAGACCTCATGACTTGAGGGTTCAGTTCTGAGAAAGATGATAAGATGGGCGTGTGGTCACATGACGATAAGAGGTCAACCTTCAACCACAGCGTTTCTTCTCTCTACAAGAGACCGAGGCAAACAGGGCTTGCAGCGGGTGTCAGGGTGTTTTCCTTCCAACCAAAAAGGTTCAGAGTTTGAACCTACAGTGACCTCAAATATTTGGAAGAAGAAGCCCAAACCACTACCTCCACTCAACGGTATGGAGTGCACAAAGCTAAACCCTCAGACAAGATGAAGACCCATCATCAGTGTGGTCCTCAGAGCTCTGCTGTGGCCCAGCTCACCCATGAGGATCTTGTCCTTGGCGAACTCCAGCTCCTTCAGGGTGACCATGTCCTTGCCGTCCACGGCCGCCTTCAGGGCCGCTTGGTTGACCAGGTTCTCCAGGTCGGCGCCGGAGAAGCCCACGGTTCCCCGGGCGATGATGCTGGCCTCGATGGCTGCCAGACACAGTAGGACCACATTAACCTCACCGCTCTGCGTTTAGTGGGGAAACAGCATCTGACATCGACATGTTTTTATCCAACTCGACCCAGCTCCTCAAACCACCCGCACATTGCAGCAAAGCTTTTGGAATAAGAAAGTCATTTTTTGTATTTATAATCTGAAAAACATTTTAGAGTATATTTATATTTATTCATTTTCTAAAAGTTACATCCAAAAGATATATAAATAGTATATCTTAACAAAGTGTGCTTAACATTTTAAATAAACGTGCATCATTGAACAGCCTAAATGATATTACACATTAAAAGGTTGCACACCTAATACGATAAAATAACATGTTGTGAAACCCATGAAAGGAAGTTTGAAAGGAGCCTACCCTGGTCCACTTTGATCTTGTTGAGGTACCAGTTGAGGATCTCCGTGCGTCCCCTCACGTCCGGCTTGGGGACAGTCACCTGCATGTCGAAGCGGCCTGGACGGATCAACGCACTGCAGGAGGGAGAGGGAACAACAAACAGCCCCGTTCACACAGAGGAGCCCTTTTGCTTTGGATATGTTTATCCATAAGCATATAGGCTTGAAGGTAGACTCTCACAGGAGCATGGAAAAACAAAACAACCGTAACCCTGATGAGATGGAATAATGGTTTGAAATGGGCAGATTAACACTTGATATTTGCTCAATCAATACAAGAACATAAACATACTTGTCCAAAGCTTCTGGGAAGTTTGTCGCTCCGATGACAATGACTCCTTCGTTTGGTTTAAACCTGCAACGATAAGAATCAACAAACAGGTAAACATACTCGCTGACAGATAGAAAACCAACCGACAGGTGAACAGACTGACTGCTGTGATAATTTTAAGTTGTAATGTTTTTTCGTTTTACTAAAGAGACTGTTATGCTGCTCTCTCTAATAGAACATACACCCTAAGCACTTTGCAAAGAAGAGACTACAACTCCTATAAAATATCAACGTCATTTTTGTTTACCTTTCACACTAAAATATGAAACCAATGACCAAAGAAAATTGGGTTAAATAAATAGAAGAAAACAAAAAAGGCAGCCAGAGAGTTTTCAGAGGTGTAATCCAAGGCCTTAATGAAACAAGATGGATCCAGCCCCAGGGCTATAATGGGTGATTAACGTTAGGAGTGCTCTGCTTAGAGCGTTCCCGCCCATCTGGGCCAGCAGCTGGTTGATGGTCTGTCTGGAGTAGGGCTAGGGTTAGGGCTAGGGCTAGGGTTAGGGCTAGGGCGTCCATCTCGTCCATCCCCTTAGGCCATCCATCTCGGCCAGCAGCTGGTTGATGGTCTGTCTGGAGTAGGGCTAGGGTTAGGGGCTAGGGTTAGGGCTAGGGGGGGTTAGGGGCTAGGGTTAGGGCGTACCCGTCCATCGCGGCCAGCAGCTGGTTGCTAGTCTGTCTGGAGTAGGGTTAGGGCTAGGGGTAGGGTTGGGGCTAGGGCTAGGGTTAGGGCTAGGGTTAGGGCGTACCCGCCCATCTAGGCCAGCAGCTGGTTGAGGGTCTGTCTGGAGTAGGGTTAGGGGTTAGGGTTAGGGCTAGGGTTAGGGCGTACCCGTCCATCTCGGCCAGCAGCTGGTTGATGGTCTGCCTTGAGTAGGGGTGCATGGGAGACTCGATCCTCTTCCCGCCCACACTGTCCAGCTCATCGATGAAGACGACACATGGAGCGTTGGCCTTCGCCTCCCCTGGAGAAAGCACCAGCAGCTCATTGACTATTAACCATCCTCAATAATGACCTAATCCTTCATTATTAACCATCATCGTTGTCAACAATCAGTCAAAACCCATCCATTAACCATCAATCATTAACATACCATGAACTACTCAGCTTCTTTAACTAAACTATATTGCAGGAATAATCCTACACAAGTAGAAACAGACAAGCGGAAAAAGGAATCATTATTTAGGGCCTGAAACCAAACTAATTCACAGACGGAGGTGCTCTCTCACTGAATAGGTTGCGGATGCGGCTCGCCCCAACACCCACAAACATCTCATCAAACTCGGAGCCTGAGGCGTAGTAGAAGGGGACGTCTGCCTCCCCGGCCACGGCTCTGGCCAGCAGGGTCTTCCCGGTGCCTGGGGGCCCCACCAGGAGCAGACCTGGAGTTCAGGAGAGAGGAACAACACAAGACTCCTTGTTACAGGCAGGATCAGCAATGCAAAGAATAGGATTTGTTGACATTTCTTTGATTGATATCACATGCATTGCGACCATTAAAAAAAAGGATTCCTTTCATAAAATATGTGAACAGGTATAGATAAAAGTTGGTAATCATATCATCAAACCTGTATTGTCGGATCAAACCCTTTAAAAGGGGGCATTGGGTTGCAGATTGCCATGACCACTGTCTGAGATTTCAATTAATAAATGGATAAACACTGAAATGAAACAACAAAGAA
The DNA here is from genome assembly GCA_900302595.1 of Gadiculus argenteus. Lineage (NCBI taxonomy): Eukaryota > Metazoa > Chordata > Actinopteri > Gadiformes > Gadidae > Gadiculus > Gadiculus argenteus. The sequence goes on along the minus strand of OMLJ01115640.1, from coordinate 5,252 downwards.
CGATTGACTACACAATTAATTATCTAGTTACATTGCCACTGGGGTGGGTTTTAAGAAGTTCAAACTAAACTGAATCCATCCTCTATTAACTCTATTCTGTGGACACAAGTGTACACCACACATTATTTTCTGGATGATGGACGAGACCTTTAGGGAGCTTCCCTCCCAGGACGGTGAACTTCTGGGGGTTCCTGAGGAACTCCACCACGTCCTGCAGCTCACTCTTGGCCTCGTCGATGCCCTTGACGTGCTCAAAGGTCACGTTCTTCATCTGCACAGGGTCCACCGCTGAGTCAAGGCCTGATGTGGTTCGGAATCGCACTGCCCGGAATGGTTAGATTAAAAGTTCGGCAGAGAATAAAAATCACACCAAACACACCGCCGCAGTTGTAAGTGGCTGAGGGTTGTTCTAACTACGTATTGAGACGTATTGAGAAGCACACAAGAAAAAAAAAGGTGGATTAAGTAGAACGAGCCATGGTCACACTTGGCAATTTTCTGATCAGGGTTGTCTGATTCTGTCACGGTTGTGAAAAGAAAATTCCCTCTGTTCCCACAAACACAAAAAACAATTGCACCGGTGACTGTGGGTCGATTTTCGACAATGGACATTGCAAATCCCGGACCAATGATGGCAATGGTTGAACTTTTCCGCAGATAGTCAATGTTTTCTTTTCACGACACGCGTATGCGGCAGTAATCAGAAAACAGCTGAGTGTCACAGCTGTCAACCACCAACATGCCAAGCAAAAAGCTATTCTAATAGTTAGGATAGTGAGAAACGACTTCTCGATTCCTTTATATGCCTACATGTAAAGAAATTGACAATAAAGATGACTTTGACTTTTAATGGTTATCTCGTGGTTAGAAGGAGAACCACCACAGAGCAGGTGTGTGAGCGCTGTGGGCCAGATGTTGCCATGGTACAGGAGCCGTTACCCGATAGGAAGGGGGTCTTGGAGATGCCGTACAGTCCCACCAGCAGCAGGACCAGCAGGATCAGACGAGTCCTTCTCAGAGAGTCTGGCAACACACAAGAGAATATTTAGCAGCGCTTTTACCCAACTGATAGGGACTTCTTTAGATACATGTCCTACGGAGCAGGTCGGAGTATTGTGTCTTGGGCTTGGAACCCCATTTAACCACTAGATTCATCTTCCCCTGTTCACTGACGGATGATGAAAACAATAAGAAGAACTACCGGTCCAATACATCAGCCACATCAGAGAAAATAACCTCTCAATGTGTGTGTGGTCATTAGGGATTCAAGAAATTAGAGAAAAATGGGTCTTTCACAGTTCAACTTATTTTGTAAATATCATATATAAAATGACTTTGTGCATGTGCACAACTAACACATCCGTCCACACAAATTATTATCGCAAGCAGTTTTACTGCAATAATGCAGAATTTCTCTATTTATTTGGCACCAAGTGGGCGGAGTCAGCCATGGCCATTGAATCCCTAAATGTGGTTACTGATTGGTGACTTGTTGCCAAACAAGTATCCAAACACCTCTTGAAGTCACTCAGAGGCTCAAATTTAACCAAGAATCAGCTCCTGTCTAATGAAGTCTAATTAATCAGCATATGCAGTATATAATAGTAAAACCTTAATAGAAAGAATTAACAGCTCCCTAAGGGATCCCTATGGGATCGGCCATTGCATGAGGATACAATGTCCGATCCCATTCAGCGATACAATGGTATGGCGCTCTCTCTCTCTCACTCACTCTCACACACATATTTCTGTAAATAAGGAAACAGACATATCGTCGTTTGTGGTTTGCTTGTGGATAAGTATTTCCCTCCTGTTTGCTCCCCTCAGTTACTTTGCTCCTGTGTGTCAGAGTGCGTCTACCTTGTGTGCGCTGGGTCATGGCTTGGGCCTTCATGAAGCCTTCGGCAAAGCCACTCTTGAAGGCATCCTGGTGTCCGACCGCAATGTTCTTGGTCTTCAGCAGCCCCTCTAGAGTCGCCGGCTCCAGGCCCTTGTCCCGGCTCAGGATGAGCTGGGGTGGAGGGCAGAGGACGACCATGGTGATAGTGGTAGAGACCAGGGGGGTCACAACATGCAGAGACACCAGAGGCGTCAGTAAACCTGCTGCTCCAGTACACTGAGAGGGGGTTTGATATCCAAGTTAACAAAAGACAGAAATATAAAACATGCACAACAAAAAAGAAAAAGACGAAAAGGCTGCTTTTGGAAGATACCACAGATGCATTATTAAACGCATGCAATAATACAATACCATTATCCATGTTGTCAAATGTACTTATTAAGACACGTCAGTTTACCTTCATGATGGACGGCGTGAAGCTGCCCGACTCTCCCGGATGCTGCAGTCTTCTGGTTTTCCTCACGGTTTTGAATCCTCGGCTCTGGATCCAAACTAAGTACACAGTATTAATAACAGTACACAGTATTAATAATACTACTACTACTACTACTACTACACAGTCTTAATAAAGTACACAGTATTAATTATAGTTGATAACAGTACAGAGTATTAACAGTATACATTCTTAATAACAGTACACTGTATTAAGTATTACTAACAGTACACAGTATTAATAACAGTAAACATTCTTATTAACAGTACACAGTATTAATAACAGTACACAGTATTAATAGTAGTATGGGATCTCTTCTCAGATAAACTGGAGGTGTACTGGTTACTCAGTACCTGGCCAGGACTGAAGGTCTGTGCAGACAGCTTGAAGAGGGGAGGGGTGCTGCCGGCAGAAGACATGAGGGCCTGAGGGGGTCGTCAGACCAGGAAACCCTAAGGAGGGAGGCCAAAAGTTCCTATTACGCTCCTGTTTTAACAATATGCTATCTGATTATTGTGAGGATAGCCAAAGATATCTTGTTGAAATTAAATTCACCCCCTCTTCCACCAATTGACCAGTCGATGATGGAAAGACATGTACACGTTATCTGTAGATGAACTCAATGGGCCCGGTGCACTGAACGCACTCTACTGGAAGCCTTAATAACCAGCCCAGTCTCACGCCATATCGTGCTCATGCACACAAACGTTATTAATCTATTGAATCGTGTCCCAGAGCACGATAGTCTGACTTTTTTCGTGCTACACAGAACGAAATGTAAAGCAATGCATTTTGAACGGGAGCGTTTCTCTGACGTAAGTCTAACCCTAACCCTAACCCTATTCAAAATGCATTGGTTTACATTTCGTTCTGTGTAGCACAAAAAAAATCTGAAAACCGTGCTCTGGGACACGATTCATAGATGAATAACGTTTGTGCGCATGAGATGAGCACGATATGGCGTGATATCACGTTGTAATAACACGTGTGGTCCTGTGTTTAATATAAGTGCTCACAATGGCTGTCACTGTGTTGGCGGCAAAGAGCTAATTCAGACATGTTCACTCTGTGCTGAGCCGTCCCGGGCCATACCGAGCTGAGTAGCGTCTCCACTTCCAGTAAAACCGCTCAGTGCTGTGCCGTCCGAGGACGGGCCAGAGTGAGCCTTCGCCTCCAAGCGCGGCGAGAAGTCCTTCGGTTCGTAAAGCTTGCACAAGCACCGATTAACTATTCACTGCGGTCCGGTGAAACCTCTGGAGCACGGGAGCCGGCTGCTCATCGCCGTTGGGAAAAGCCGGAGCACCAGCAGGGAAGTTGTCTGGCATCGGGAGAGTTAAGTCGGCCACACACCGGCCGCGCCGCGTAGCGTAGTTGACGCGCGTCAAACGGCACCCCTAGCACCAATAGGAAGCGTTGCGGAGCAGCGCCGTTGTGCTTATGTTTTGAGAGCAGCAGATCAACAAATATCGTCATTATAGGCGACCATAACATTATACCAGTTGTTTAATGTCTGCATATATGGTCCCGATGCCCATGATCCTCTGAGTGTGCTTACAATGATAGTCACATTAATTCATAGTTACTTTATGTACTGTCGGGTTTTCTCACTTTATTTTACATTTATTTACAGTCATTGCTCATTCTTTTTGCATTGTGAAATTATTAATCTACTGCATCAACAATCTCCATATGTACAGGACCTTGTATCAAGCCAGGATGTTCAAAACTGCTTTAAAAAAGCGCCTTTTGCCACGCGCCTGCACTAGGGAATAGAGCAGTGGCGTGAAGCTTAGCAGGGCGGGGCGGCGCACACGGGTGCCAAGGTGCCGCCGGTGTGGGCGAGTCCGTCGTAAATAATGGGGGCAGACTTTTTGGCGCTGCGCGGCCGGTGTGTGCTGGGCTTTAGGCACCGTGCCGGTGGAGACAGTACGCTACCCATCTGACCTGCCTCGACTGGACGGTCTGGGAGCTGACAAGCAGGAAGGGTGGAACACCATCTCGTAGTTGAAGGCGGAGCGCAATCAATCACGATCAACGATCGCTAGGGGCGTAATCAGACGATGGAAGCTTGGAGACGATTGCCCAACGTTACTGTCAATGAGCAATTGAGATTAGGAAGTAAAATAAGGGGAAAATTGAACTTCAAACTGAGTGCGTCTTCATCCGTCTGAAGGAATCCAAATATATTAAAAGTGTCTGAAACTTTAAATATATTTGACTATTATTTTTTGTTCAAATTAATGTTATTTATATCAGAAGAAAGTGAGCACTAGAGCACTTCAAATGTCCCTCCCGCTCCAAAAAAAAAAAATGGATTAAGATGCTTTTACCCTTTTGAAAGTAAAAACATTTTTCCAACCGCTGACCAATTGGTCGAACGGCAGGATATCAGCAAACCAATCTACCGGTACTTACTGATTAGGTGTCAGCCCTAATTATTGCACATGCATAACATGTGCTGTGGTCCCGTGCAGCTAGTAGAAAGCAACTCAAACCATAATTCATTGGCACATTATAATATCAATTCAATTTCAATAATGCTTACATACTTTTTGGGTGATATAATATAGGTGAGTCATATCTACGCAGCACTGACACCTCTGTGCGGTTTCAGAAGGAGAAAAGCCATGTCATTGTATAAATACAATGAGTTTTAGATCAGTTACTTTGCCAAATTGTCCATCATCGATTCTATGCTTCTGTTTTGGTAGATTAAAGTCCTTGAGGCAGTTCAGTACCGTGCTTGTTGGAGGAGAACGAGTGTGTGGAGAGATGGGACGTCCTCCACACCGCCGGGCCTCTGGGCACGCTGGGCGCTACGTGCTGCTGGAGGCCAGGAAACACGCCCTTTATCAGATCATCCAGCTGGCGCTCTCCCAGGTCTGAGACACCCAACTCCCGCAGGTTCCACATGGGCTA
>OMLJ01115638.1:0-10407 GCA_900302595.1 Gadiculus argenteus | reverse complement strand
ACAACCACCAAAACTCCCGGAGCAGAGCTCCTGGACTCACGCCCGGTCGCGGAGCCGGCCATTGTTATTATTATTATTATTATTATTATTATTATTATTATTATTATTATTATTATTATTATTATTATTATTTATCCATCATACATCTAGGTGGACACGACCACCTCAGAAGCTGCACATTTTCAAAATGGCTTGTAATGGCTAATCACACCTGGTGGTATAATATGTCCCCTTTAAGGAATTTACATCAACAAAATGCAATGCAACATTTTAATTATAATTAGTTGATATAGCGCTTTTCTGGACACTCAAATACGCTTTTCAGTGAAGGGTGAACCCACTTGGGTGATGCACGGCAGCCAATCGGCACCAGAACGCTCACCACACACCAGCTTGAGGTGGAGAGTGAGTGAATGAATGAATCAGCCAATTATACAGGGGGAGGATTAGGGGGCCAGATTGAATGAGCCTGAGTTTCAGACCAGGACAATGCGATAAGTGCCCTGGGATCTTTTATGACCTCTGTCAGTCAGGACCTCGGTTTTTACGTCTCCTCCAAATGATCAATCAAGTGTTTACAGTGCAGTCTCACCATCAAAATGGTCTCAGAGCACCTTCCACAGCACAGTGTCCTCGTCACTGCACTGGGGCATCAGGATTTATGTTTTTTCCAGAGGGAAGAGTGCCAGCAACTGGTCACCACCTGACACCACTTCCAGCAGCAACTCAGTGTTCCCAGTTGGTCTCCCATCCAAGGACTAACCAATCCCACACCTGCTTATGGCACGTTTCCACCACGGGGTGCGGGTCGGTTCGGTGAGAGTAGGGGGTAGGGAGGGAGCGGTATTGCTCAGGTCGTTTACGTGTCGCGTTTCCACCGCCGACAGTACCCTTATGGTGGGCGGGGTTTAAGCCTGACGGCGATAGCCGCAGCGGCTACATTAGCATTGTGATCTCATAGCAGCCCGACACAGTGTAGCCCGCTGATAGAGCCAAGGAAAAAGAAGAACGCGCACAATAAACAAAGAAAAACTGTAGGATGTCCAAGAAGGACGGCAAAAAAAAATTCCGCAACATTTTCTTCAATAAACAAAGCTTTCCCCGTTGTCCAGAAATATCCCGCGGGTACTGTGTGTGTTTGCTATTATCCCCCTGGCACACGGAAGTGTAGATTCTGTCGACCAATCAACGGACAGCGTGTGTAGCTCGAGAAATTGCTGGTATCCTTTCAGGGTCTCAGTACTGCAAGAGAGTGTGGCTCACGCCCACTTTTTGGCAGTGGAAACGCGCCATTAACCGCACCTTTGCGGACTGAACCGACCCGTACCCTGCAGTGGAAACTGCAGGTTTCCACTTAATGTAGCTATGGTTTGCACTCTGCTTAAGCGGAGTTGGCGGTAAAACGGTAAAACCATTCGCGGTAAAACCATGGCTGAAGAGCAGAGGACTGCGGTGGATGAGGTCCTCCCCGAGCGGCATTTCCGCGGGGCCCCACAGCGGAACCTGGTGGGGGCCCTGATGGGGGTGACCCCTGACCACACTCCCAGGGCTCCTGCGGGTGTTCGGGGACAGCTGTCCCAACCGGGAAAGCAGGCTCGGGGGCGTCACCGGCAGGGGCCGTGGCGGCGCCGGCCCCCTGAACCGGGACTATGCGATGGGTGTTGGGGTTGCCCGGGACGTCTGACCCCTTAGGTGGGGGCTGTGTGGCGACCACGGCGCGGTCCGTGTTGCACCGTTGGGCATAGTGTGGTGTGTGTGTTGGGTGTGGGGTTTTTACTGTTGTTTGTAAGTCTTTAATAAATGCAGTCCGGGGTCGTGCGGTGTAAGGGGCACGGACTGCTTAACCGGTAACCTGGGCTCCAGTCTCGTCCTTCCCGTGCAGCTCGCCACAATATATTATCATTCTCATACAGTTGATGTGATGTACTTACTATTCCGTTTACTATTTGTCGCCATCTGGTGGCCATGTGGTGCAATTGCATTGTTTGGCCTGTGCTGTGTTCCAATACCCGTACTTCCTTGAGTACACTCAACCTTAGTACACTATCCGTACTCACTGAGTATGCAGATGTGAGTTCCAAATCGAATACTCCGCGGTGCACTAACCGGAAGTGACGAACGCGACTGCCGCCGCGGCTCCTCCCCCCACAATAAACATCCCGCTGAACGGTGAACTCTTTGCACATAATAGGTTTTTATATCTATAAAAACCTATAAAAGCTATAAAAAGTACAAAAATTACTAAATTAATGCAGGCTATGTGGAAAATGCACTGGCTCCACCTCCCCCGCTACGTAGCTAAGATGGCGGCCGTTAAGTATGAGAAGTGTGCATCGATCCACACTTCGCAGTTGGACCGTTTTGAGTACACCATCCGGGTTCTTTAAGTACACTTCTTTTCCCCCGATTCGAATTGGAAAGTACTACGTACTCAAATTAAGTAGTACGAGTATGGATAGTACGGGTATTGGAACACGGCACAGGTGTCATTCAGTTATATTCGCCCTGACCCTTCAATAGAGGGGTCAAGTGTCAAAATTGTCAAATGGATTCTCATCAAACATCAAACATGGACCTGTTTGTGTCTCATCATGTTTAGTGTAAATTTTGCATTGGATTTATTGATTTATTTGGAAATTTCACCTCGCTAAAAATGTCACTTTATCTGCATCAAATATTGACCCAGGTATATGTTGTGCTATGGCCCTATGACCTATTGGCTACTAACTGATAATGCACTAAGTGGATTTCAATCTAAAACGTGACATACAGTATATTTCAGGTAGAAATTAAGTTGTTCACTTATGCTGTGTCCTAGCTTTTTTCACTCTAACCAAGTAGTATCTACAATGTTTATTTTACTTGCACAACAATCTCACAGGTGTTATATTTATTTTGGTACCAATATTATATATTATCATTATCATGCAGTTGATGTGATGTAGTTTATTTACTTTGAGTACCGGTATGTCTTTTTAAAAAAAAACCTAGGACCGGGAAACAACCTCAAAAACAAATGACTCCAAAACATTGATGCATTCAGCTTATGGATGTATTAAAAATATATTTCATAATCCCTCCTGCAAAACACCAAATTCATCAGCTGATATTTTAGTCTTTAATGAATGTTTGTTTCCACTGTTGCATTATTGGATATTTATAGCTCAGGATATTTAGAGCTGATTGCCTGGAAACCAGAAGTTTGCTGGTTGCTGTCTTGCATGGCTGGCACGTATCAATGGGTGAATCTGTGTATGGATGGGTGAATGTGAGGCAATTATTGTAAAGTGCTTTGAGTGGCCAAGTCCGGTCCCAAAAGCGATCTATAAATGCAATCCACTTATCATTTACTCACAGCCAATAAACACTGACATCATACAGGAAAACACAATGTGACAGAGTGGACGCTCAGGAGAAGTTATATTCTTGTATCGATCATATTTGGTTACAAGGCTTCATGTGATATCAGCAGCGACAATAAAAAGTGGAATACCAGAGGAAAGTCATGTGACCTTTGCAAGTTCAGTTAAATCTTTTTCAAGAATGACATCTTTGTCTGTCGTCGGTTTTGTCTCCCTACTATGGAAATAACACCAAATGAGTAGACATATGTTAAAAAACAAATAGAGAAGCATAGCTGTACATCCAGTCTGTGCGGAGGACTGGTTAGGTGAGTGTTGGCGTGGCCAGAGGTGCTGCGGATCCAGCAGTGGGTACTGTAAGGGGGCCTATGGGGACACTGTGGTGGAAGCAATGGCCCAGCAGCTTAAGCCGACATAGACCTTTTCTTTCGTTGTAGACCTGATCGCTGATTTCTACGTCGCTGCTGTCGGAAGAAGAGCACACACCACACACACTTCAAACAAATAGAAGACACACAGGCCACCTGCCCAAATTCTGAATTCCGATCCGTTCACATACATTTGTGTGTTAGAATGTGGTTATTATTTAATTACGCTGTTACCCTACCCTCCTGTTCCTTCACAATTTCTCTTCCTGTAAATCCGGCTACTTAGTAGTAGGTTGAGAAGCAGGTCACAGAAGATTTGTGCCTGTCAAAGAAGAGGATGAAGAACAATGAAGAACCATGATATCATGGCAACCTATGTTGCTTTTACTTTGGGGTTTGAGACAAACAGCCTATCCACTAGAATATCAAGCCCTATAATGGCCCTGATTCTGAAGGAAACTTAATCAGCAAATGCAGTGGTCTTGGCATGCTAAATCTCTGAGTCTACTACTGTCAGGAAACAGTCCCATTACACTGTTTACTTGTTGTGAAGCCCTAGCCTAGAATAGGACCCATGAGCAATTTGGTAACGGAGAAAATGCCTGTAGGCATTAACAATAAATATGTTACATCTATAAAAATGAAACAATATAAATAGGTAATACTTACAAAACCCATCATACCCAGGGCGGAAGCTATGTTAATCATTGTCGGGATTGTACCAAACTGTCCAGCCTATCGAGGAAGGACCAGATCAAATGTCAGTTCCAAATGAATCATTATACAGCCCAAATAGCTTGAAGGCTGTTTGACCCACCTTGCCGTGCACCATGATATTAAACCGTATACCGTAGACTTTGTACAGCACTCTGCTACGCTCCCCAGCGTCATTTTGGAAATACCGGGTGTGTCTATGTGGGGAGTATCACAACATATAGAGTGTCAAGGTGAGGACCTGTCCTGGGTAGGGATTTTAGAGCGACAGTCACCTGAAGTTGAATCCAGCTGTGACAGATGGAGTGTTTAAGATGGAGTGGTCAAGGCGCTTGAAGTCATATTTAGGATGGCAGTTGGAATAGCCTTCGTCAAGGTCACAGTTCCACTCAATCTTGATACCCATTATGCCGCCCTAGAAAAAAGAGACAAAATGACAAAAACCCACAAATCTAATTTTCAATATCCCTTTCCTTTTTTTCCTTAGATTTTGAAGCCACAATGTCAAACAGTCACGCATTTCCCTCTTAAAGGGGTAGTTCGGTATTTTGGACATCGGACCATATTTCCAAATGAGCCAGTGTGTTATTTATCATTGGAGATCGTTTTCAACACGTTTCATTCAGTCCTTCTAGTTGCAGAGATCGCTGATGCTAGGCTAGCGCAAGTCGATGGGAACTGCTAGCCTAAAAGTTTTACCCACTCCACAGTACACCTGAGGCAAATCGATTATAACGCCATACTATCAATGTAAATGTCTGTGTAGATAGAATAATGTTAAAAATAAAACTATCCTTGCATTGCAATGATCGCATTACATTTTGAAGGACTACTTTCTCAGCAGTGGTGGAATTTTACTGCTCCGGTGTAGCAGCCAATTTAGTACAGCAGAACGTAAACAGAGAAGCGCACTCCAGGTGATATCAGTCCGCCACTGCCATTGCCTGCTTCCAACTACAGGGATTATAAACTAAATGCAATGTGATGCAATGGTAGTTTTATTTCTAACATTATTCTATCAACACAGACATTTACATCGGTAGTCTGGCGATATAATTGATTTGCCTGAGGTGTACCGTGGAGTGGGTAAAACTGTTTTTATTGGCAGGCTAGCAGTTCCTCGACTTGTGCTAGCCTAGCAACAGCGATCTCTGTAACTAGAAGGACGGAATGAAACATGTTGAAAACGGTTCCCAATGATAAATAACACACTGGCTCACTTGGATGCGAGGTCCAATGTCCAAAATTCCAAACTATCCCTTTAAGAAGGAAGAGGCAGTAAATCAGTTTCCCCCACTATGTAGGAAGAGAGGTCATTTCAGACTCAAGTATTAAAAACTTGCTGTACATTGTCGTGGCTTCTGTACAAACCTTTTAATCCTTCTGAATATTTTATTATTAATTTATACATTTGTATTTTTATTTATTTTTCTGAGCATGAGCCAACCATACCCTGGGAGCCATGTCTTGAAAGTTTTGGCCAGCCATTTTGGTAATGTCCCCCAGGCGGAATATGGGACAGTAGAGGTTGTGCTCTACGCCAAATGTACATTTGCTTAGATATGAATTGTTTGGGGATTCATGGACGTTGGATCTGAAAGACATATAAAAGATTGAGTTAAACAGGGCAGAATCAGGGTGGTACACTTGATTTAACTTATTTAGTCTTGCATTGAGGCGGCGATTTGACTTACTTTGCAAAATCAAAATGGCTAAATTTGATAAAATTCTTGATGTATATGGTGAAGTTCTCAGCATTTGTTAAAATATGTTTTCTGTGAAGAGAGGAAGTTTGAAATTTCAAGCAAACAAATAAAATCTACTTCTAAAGTACAGAACCAGGGTGTGAACCTTAAAGTGGGAATTTGTAGTTTTATTGTGGAGAAACACAAGCTGGCCGATCTCCTGCTCCTTGTTCAGGATAGGGGTACTGTAATATACTTTTTGGCCATTATTTTATTTATTAGTTTATTTGATCGGGGCATGCATATTAATGCATACCATGCATATTAATGAACATTGTATAAAAAACACCATGTAAATATGCCAGAATTAGTAAAAATAACTACTTTTCATCTGCAGTCCCTAGGCAGATGACATAGGACAAAACATATAGACAGCCAGCAAACAGCATACAGCACTGTAACTTAAACACATAATGGTGACATATACATTAACAGAATAAACAAAACAAAACAGACAAACAAAACAAAGCAGAAATACATGAAGACAAGGAGGACATAAGGGTGACATATACATTAACAGAATAAACATACACAATGAAACAGAAATACACGAAGACAAGGACATTAGAGGGGGGAACAAAAATGTACAGCCCATGGGCCATACATTTTGTCACTCCATACATCGCCCTGGAGTGACTTTCATCAGCATTTCAATAATTTACCCTTACACATGTACATATATCACCTCCTGTATAAATCCAATGTGTTTCTCTACTTGGAAGTATTTATCTTAAAAAATAAATATGAGGTTATTAAGTTAACTAGGTTATACTGTATAAGAAACATAAACCTGCAATAATCTATCTTCTGCATGATTTGACCATGTCCATACAGCTTCTTACTTCTTTCTATCAATATTATCAACTACAACGGGACACCAGGCATATATTTCACAGGTCCCATTAGAGTTTCCATCTTTCCGGCATCTGCCACTCATGACTCCTAGAGAAGAAGAAAAAACACACAACCAGTTCACATGCCTCCACTGGGAGCACTGGCCACTCATATCGGTTTATGAAACTAATACAATCTGAGCAGTTATAGACAGTCACAGTCTTAAAAGGTTTTAGAAAAACAGACACATTCGGATAAGAGCAAGCATCCTCTATCCATCAATTTTTTCATATATGAGTAGATATATATATACTGTACATCCAAAATGTATATATATATATATATATATATATATATATATATAGAATATACCGTATGCACAAATCAGCAGCCCTACCATTTCCATGCAAAACGATTTGTCCTTCCTTGCAGTTGTCATCAGTTGTGCAGTGGCTGGCGAGCGCCGTGGGACTCTAGCATCAAACACAGTTCACCGACACATTCAGGGACCTTTCATTTGGTCCGGCTTTTTTCAATGTTTCATGGTTTAAATGGTTCATGTTTCATTTGGAGAGCCTTGTGTCTGAAGCTGTGTCACAACAAAGATCTACTGTACTTCTGTTTCACTGCCTGTCATGAACAGGACGTTGGACGGAAATAACTACCAACCAATTGATGGTATGGCCTTGCAAAAGGTGTACTTTTGAACCCTTCAAAACAATGACCAAGTACTCCAATGCATACAGCGTTGATTAAACATGTGTGACAGCGCACCAAACCAAACACTGTCACATACAAACCAAGCCATGTTGTACAAGCCATGTTGCCGATGACAGACTTCAATTCAATGACATTTTATTTGTTTAGCCCTTAATCACAGGTACAGTCTCAAACAGCTTAACTGGCCATATATTTATGATTTACTGACGAGGCAGTGGGAAAGAAGATACAGTGATGCAATAGTGATCCATATGGGACTATACATAGAGATACCATAGGAAGTTCAGTTTGACAGTATTATGGTGTTGCGATCGTAATATATAGGCCTATGGATAGTGTCAAATTCCCTATGAGTATTGTCATACACATCATGATATACACGTTGTGGCCCGGAATTACTTTCATACATACCGATGAACATCCATGAATATCCCTACCTCAGCACACAATCCAAGCTTCTGATTCGGTATCTCTATGAAATTGGTCACAATAAAAGGTGCGTCGTCACCCTGGAGAACAAAAAGCAAACGTAAAACAGATCTACTCACAGTCACACAAGGAACTCTGTCAGAACATGCATTGGTAGCCTACGATCATAATGTTGATTGTATTCTTCACCTTGGGTGGAATAGCATAGTCCTCAGGACCCCACACCGTCAGACCTGACTCAGTCGTGTTTGTGACCGAGACTCCTTTCAGTTTACTCACAACAGAGCTTAGAATTGATTCGTCTTTCTCCTGGTAGCCTTTCTTGATCACAAACACCCACCTTGGAGTAGCAACCCAATTCCAGGCCATAAGAAGAAAATAAAAACTTTGAGATGATTGTGGCTAATAATTGTTGATTTTATATTTAGGTTTAGGCTACTTTTGACAGTTTATTTGTATTATTCACATGTGAATATTAATTTCAGCAACTGTTATATATTTATAAACAGTATTTTCTCTAATTCCAGTAGGACATGTGACATGGTCAATCAATGAAATTGCTACTCACCCAATAATGTAAGAAAAGATGGAAAGTTGAATGAGTCTGTACAAAACGCCAACTGGCTTGACGTCATTGACAGTATAGTTCACGGTTTTGTACGTAAATGCGTTACTGAAGATCCCAGGCATTGTAATGTAATGATGTTACATTACACCGGCGACAGAAGAATGTCCAGTCAGGAATATGCAACATGTACATTTATTCTGTGTAAACAAGAATTGTTAGTAACCTACGGCATATAAAGACTGTTTCCAAAAATCAATACACAGAAGAAGCGCTCTCTGAATCACCATCCATTAACTCCCAGACACAATCTAAATCCCCTCATTTATCTCCCCGCAAAGCCCCTCCCTCGTGCCACTTTGATTCACCACCCACAGATTGAACATATTGAACTTTCCAATAAGAGCATGCGGGAACAACTAACCAAACGGATAACAATTAACAATAACATACACGTGACACATCAACTCTTATAGAGTCCAAGGGTCACTATATTTCCTCTATATTGAGGAGTACTATATTGTACCATTATATTGAGGACCTGGTGGTGAATGGGGCCCACAAGTGGCAGGCCCAGGGGAGGGCAAGGGTAAGGGCCGAGGCTGGGGGTCATTTGCTGTCTGTGGTGAATGACATGGAGGGGAGAAAGGAATTGGGGTAGGAGCTTCTTATTGATAAATAATGTTGACATGCAACTTCATTATTTTGCAGTGTATTGTTTTTATCTGACTCACCAAGTGTATCCAAGTGACTCCTGATTTTATCGTCCTACTGGCAAATTCTTTCTGGTAAATAATTTCAGATGTCACTTCCTTCTCCAAGCTTGGGAACGGAAGGGGCCCCTAAAGTTTTTCTTCGTATTATTGGTATTTTCCTTCTGTTTGTCCTGTTCTCTTACCATATCTGTACTCTCAATTATAATTATTTTGTCGATGTTAACCAATATCTCTGTTTGAATGTATGCTTCTTCATCGACATAAAGTAGCCTGACATCGACAGGCCAATTTGCTGACATTAAATCCGCCCTATAAAAGATAGTTGTACCTGACCAGGTCCGAGCCGCACCAGGTCTGCTAAAAGCTGTCTGATGTGAGGGGGGGCCAGGCACACGCCAGTGCAAATAAAACACAAGGTTGCAGATTTGTCTTGTTCCAAGCCTAGACATATAGTACTAAAAACAGAATTAGTAACCTGATGAATTAAATAATGTTCTGCTTATTTTCTAACTAATTTAAAGAAAAACTAGACTAAAGAACTACAATTTAACACGAATTTGAGGTGATGTAGGTAATGTAGTTACATTGTCTTACAAATAATACAGTAGGTGTGTGTATGTAGATGATGCATGGGTAATCTAGTCACATTGTCTTACAAATTGTCTTACAGATAAAAAGTAAAAGAAAGAGGATTCACATAAGTGAACAATAGGTTTTTGTCTGGGAAAATATCTGCATTGTGTCGTGGCAAATGACACTTGAATATTAATATTAATATAAGAATATGCTGCCTAAACCAGATGAGATTTTTAAATGCAAAAAGCACACAATACTTGTAGACAATCATGGTTGTATTTCTAATAATAATGTTACAGTGACATACAAGACGATTATACAGCACAACATGGAAACATAACATAACATAACATGACAATAGACATAAACAATCACCTG
>OMLJ01115637.1:0-10838 GCA_900302595.1 Gadiculus argenteus | reverse complement strand
ATGGACTGAGCTTATTTACACTGACTGAGAATTTTGTTAACACACAATTAAAGTTCTATTTTCTAAAATGCTGATGACAAATAATAGGCCACACCTTTATTTTTTGTGTTAGACATAAAGCTGTACTTGGCCTAATTGCATTGATTGTTTTGTTAGCATTACAGTTCCATTTTCAAAAATGCTGATGTTATGTAACTTACATGAAGCTTGAGTGGATAAAACTGCATGTGATCTAATCACTGCTAGTGTGTTTTTTGTGTGTGTGTGTGCCTTCTATGAACCAAATAATTACCTCATACCACAAATAATAGGCCACACCTTTATTTTTTTGTGTTAGACATAAAGCTGTACTTGGCCTAATTGCATTGATTGTTTTGTTAGCATTACAGTTCTATTTTCTAAAATGCTGATATTAATGTGACTTGAATGAAGCTTCAGTGGATAAGCTTAACACTTGATATGATCTTGTCTACCATAAACAAAATACTGTCCTCATATGAGTGGAAAATAGGTCACGTGGCTTTACTTTTTGTGTTGAAATGAAATATGATATGCTAGTTAGTGTTTTCTTGGTTGTATTAATTTGAATGTTGGACCAAAGCATTTCATGTAATTCAAATACAATTAGCCTGAATAAAAGGCGTCAAGTTGGAAGTACAATCGGAGCTGTCTTTTTCTTTCAACGCTTCAATAGGTAGATCTTGCCTGTCACCAAGGTGGAGATAAGGGATCTTGGGCTTAAAAAGGTTGGAGACCACTGGTCTAGACCGTCCACCGTAGAAACACACTTATTTAAAACCATCTGAGGGCTTCCTTCACTGATACCAGCGGTGCTATGAGACACACTGCAGTGTGGGCTGCCGTACCTGTCCTCCACCCCCGTACCTGTCCTCGACCTAGGCACCCCCCCAGTGCTGGCCCCCCCATTGCTGTCCTCCACCCCTGTGGCCCTGAGCAGCTGCTGGCCGTACCTGTCCTCCATTCCCGTGGCCCCCAGCAGTAGGCCACCATACCTGTCCTCCACCCCTGTGGAGTGGAGGCCACCCCTGTGGAGGACAGGTCCTCCATCCCCATGGCCCCCAGCAGTAGGCCGCCATACCTGTCCTCCACCCCCTTGGCCCCCAGCAGTGCTGCCCGCCGTACCTGTCCTCCACCCCTGTGGCCCCCGTACCTGTCCTCCACGCCTGTGGCCCCCAGCAGCTGCAGGTCCCGCTCGATGAAGGCGAAGGCCTCCTGCAGCCGCTCCTCCCTCTGCTGCAGAGCGGTGCGTGCCGCGCTCAGATGCCGCTCCACCTCAGAGTACGTCTCCACGCTGAAGAAGCGACACGCCACTACCAGAGTGCGCAGCCCTTTCTGGGATGGGAAAGAGTGAGAGATTGACAGCCAGACAGAGATAGATGGGAGAGAAACATGGAGACAGTTGTATAACCATGGGAGAGACTCAAGTGTGCTGTGACTAAAGTGTGTTGTGTGAGAACCAAAAGAAGAGTAAAGAAGAAGGAAAGGAAAAAAATTGTAACCGAGAGTAAGGAGATGAGTTCTATTAAGTTCTATTCTATTCTATAATGAGTTCAGTGTGGTCGTTAATCACAGGACCGCGTCAGGAGGCAATATGATTCCGTCACTACGCAGACCCCTCGAGCCCTCATACTTCTGCGTCGGTATGTCACTTTCGGATCTTTCCGTCACAGTGAATGGGCAAGTGGAGAGAAAATAAAAAAGTTTAAAAGGCTAAAGTTTTTAAACCAAAATGGCTTTGCATCGCACCACAGCAGCTCAGAAGGAGCCAGCAGGCTGATGTCCGCCGAGGAAGAGAACAGAGGCAGCGGAACATGAGGAGGACAAGAGGAACTGGACAATAATTAACTGATGAGGAGATTACAGGGAGAGATGAAGAGGAAACCGAGGAGGAGGATTAAACAGAATCTGAGGATTTTTTAGTATTTTATAGGTTCAAATAGACACAACATATCGTATTTATTCATTCTACTGGTAGTCCGTTTTGCTCAAATTGAAATAGAGGCCTGCCTCTAATACAGGTCGCGATTTGCAGGAGTCAAATAAATCCTCTATTAGAGGATTTACGGTATATGGTTAGAGGTATGGTTGTAAAAATGCCATGTGCACACACACGCAAAATGATGGGTCAAGGACTCAGGAACATCTTAAAGTAAAGGAATGGCCACACCATTCCTTTACAACTGCCACAGGAGAGAAACTGGCATTCATAATTCATTTGTTGTGCTTTTGTTTCGATGCCATTTTGCTGCACTAAGCTTCCGGACACAAATGTTTGTTGTCTCCCCATACTTTTGGCTTCCAAAACGATGTAATGTACAATAAATTGTACAATAAAACAAAGAAGGGTACTCAACCTGTTCCCTTCCTCTCCTCCTGGACTTGAACACAATTCTGAACAAACAATATTTTGGCCATTGAGATATTATGAGGTCTACTACTTATCCCTATTCATATTGTGCTATGGCAATTCCGCACACATTTTGCATTACCTGTCACATGCATTCATTTCTCACAACAAAACAAATTAAAATAAATATTATATTTATAATTATTTAATTTAGTGATGCTATGTTAATGGCTTTCAATAAAAACAATAATAAAATGCATTTCTCACCAAAGCAAACTCATCCACATGCAGTCTGGTCTTCTCTAGGTCTCCACTGGTTGCGAAAGGCAAGATGGCCGATTCTGCCCCCTTGGTAAACAGCACTTTACCTCCTGGTGAGTCAGCAAGAGAAGCAGATAGTCCAGATCATTTCACATTTCACTGCACTTCACTGCGTTGTACAGAGAACGTTGAAATTAACTGTTAAAACATAAGCCGCGTACCGACCAGGACTTTTTCAATCCCAGGCTTTTTTTTTTTTGGCTAAGTCCGAGAGGCTTATCAATGGAGCGTCGACGAGCTACGGGCTCAGAAAAGAACCACCTCTGCTGGAGGACTTTCTAAGCCACTGTAAGAGTCCCTGAGGGGCGGATCCTGGGTGGATCCTCTCTCCAAACCGCACCCACAAAACCTCATAGCGGGAAAAGTACGCCTGGTCGGTACGCGGCTATATACATATAGATCTATACCTGAGGGAGACTCTAGTATGACACTCATCCTCCTGCGATTTGCATCAAACTCCAAGACATGAAGCAGTTTATACCTGAGAATGAGAGAGACATATGCTGTGTTCCAATATCCATACATCCATGAGTACACTTGAGTGTGCTGAAAATCAGCACACCAAATCGAATACTCCGTGGTGCACTAACCGGAAATTACGATCGCGACTGCCACCGCGGCTCCTCCCCCAAAATAAACATGCCACTTTGTGAACTCTTTATGCATAGTAGCTATAAAAAGCTATAAAAACTACAAAATGACTCCATTAATGCAGGCTATGTTGTAAATTAGCAGCTAAGATGGCTGCCGTTGAGTATGAAAACTGTGCATCGATCCACACTCCGCCGTTTGACCGTTTTGAGTACACCATCCGGGTCTTTTCAGTACACTTTTTTGCACCCCCATTTTAAATGGAACGCCCTACGTACTTAAACTGAGTATGGATAGTATGGATATTGGAACACAGCAACAGACACAGCAGACATATTTCATATTTATATGGTAAATGTACTGATCTGAGGGAAGGAAAGGAGAAGATGGTTAACAAAACTTTTGTGTTTAAAAAAATATTGTTTACGTATATACAGTGTATTTCAATTTTAGTCCTTTTTCACTATCTGGAAGACACACCACAATGGTGTTGTTTCGATATATTTCAAAAGACTGAAAGGCAGGCTGCATGACCTACTTTTCAGACTTGCCGAAGGTTTTGATTTCCATGGTTTCACCGTTGCTACCGCTGAAGGCCACGCCCATCCTGGGGGGGAGAACAGAGAGTCAGAGCCACTGGTCGTCACTATTTATCAATGCGAGCATCCGTGTAAGGCTGGGCAGTTAGCCCGATGAGAGGCACAACTATCAAAGCAAATAATTATCCTTCTAAACAGAACCCGGACCTTCAAACCGAAAAGGCTTCTTTGTAGTAGTAGTTCTTGTTGTTTGTACCAAAAGGGGAATAAGGAAGTGCTGTAGTGGTAGCCATCCACCACACAGAATGGTCTGTCTCCACAACAAACCAACAGACCCAATAGCAATTAGCGAGGAGCCACCATGCCTCCTGAACAGCAGACAATGCATTACTACTGCGCGTGAGGTTTCATATTTTACTTCCACATTGTTACCCTTTAAGGTCCAACCGGGGCCTACCTCTTGGTGGCCTCCACCAGGGCCTTCTCGTCTGGTGATGAGGCGTAGTACTCCATGTGACTGGAGGAGAAGCCGTTGGCGTGGGCGAAAGGGTCCCCGCCACCCCCCAGGCTGTCGGGCTGGTCGTAGCTGATCTGCACCGTGTGGCACAGAGACACTGCCTTCAGGAACAGCAGCTCCTCCCCCGTCTGGAGGGCACAGGAAGCAAAGCACGGGACCGTATAAGCAAGGATGGCTGAGACAGTAATGGACAAAATGGTAGGAAAGGAATCGACTGCAAATATCACGTTGAAATGGTCTCATATGCTCGGATACATTACATTTACAGGATTTTTCTGACGCTTTTATCCAAAGAGATTTACAACCATTCATTCACACACCGACGGCGGAGTCAACCACACAAGGCAACAGTCAGTGTGAGGCGTCTCACTCAGGGACACCTCGACACCTTTTAAAGTTGAACAATTTCAAGTCCATGATGATGAACAGTACTTTGTTTATGAGAGATACATGCATAAACAAAGTGAAACACCTAATTCACACCGACATGTGGGGCAGAGGGGAAGGGGGCGCCTCATGTCACTTGCTCGCTGGCAACCAGTAAGGCCAGCAGGCTATAATGAAACAGCTTGCCAAGAAGATTCAGCATCCATAAGGCCATCGATCCTACCCCCTTTCCCTCTCTGAAGCCTTTGTGAATCACCATGACAGCCCTCTGGAGTCGGAGTGGCACCACAACGGTTTAACTTGATTATCTTAAGCCGGATGTCACAAAGTGCCCTTAAGCATAAGGGAACTAACGTGTCCTGAATATAAATGCATCTTTGTATAATTGTATGTAAATATGAGCAAGACCCAGAGAGGGAACAAGTAGAAGTGATATGGAGTGCTATGGTATAGTTTCCTATTGGAGGGTGTTTTAAATAAACCTACAGGAAACCGTTGTGTACATTATGGGTAGAATTGATGTACAAAATTATATGCAAGTGAGGGTTTTTACTAGAGTGCCGTTGGAGCCGTCCAGCGCGTCGTCCATCACCCCCTCGGGCACCAGCCTGCCGTTGAGCTCCTGGTATTTGATTCCGTTGATGGAGCACTCGCGGAAGTACATCTCGTTCTCCGTGAGCGTTCCCGTTTTGTCAGTGAAAACATACTCTACCTGGGCCGGGCGGAAGAGAGCCAACAGCACAGATGAGACACCAACACTTACTGACTCAGATGATCACACCAATTACTTCAAAAGGATGATCTTCACCCTCTGTTAACTCATCTTCCATCTAATGGACACGTTGCACACATATATTGTACCACTGCAATAGGGAAAAATTAATTATTACCATCATGGTAATCATAGGAAACACACCATTGATCCTTCTGTCTGCATAGAGTGAGACTGATGATAAATCCATACCATCTCAAATTGCCAATGATGATTGTGACAATAAATGTGTGCATTTAGTCTAGCCCTAATGATAGTGTGCGTATGCATGCGTGCGTGCATATGCGCGCGCGTGCGTGCGTGCGTGTGCGCGTGCGTGCATGCGTGTGTGTGTGTGTGCAAGTATGCACGACGTGTGTGCGTGCACGTGTGTGTGTCCGTGTGTATGCCCATGCTTGAGTTTGTGTGTATGCGTGTGTGTGCGTGCGTACCTGCCCCAGCTCCTCGTTGAGGTCCGAGGTGTTGACCTGGGCCTTCTGGTCGCTCTCCTCGTGGTACAGGTCCAGATCCCATCCGATGAAGAAGGAGCCCAGGAACTTCTGCATCTCCACAGTGACGTACAGCGAGATGGGGATGATGTAGTTGTAGAGGACCAGGAAGGCCAGGAAGTCCGAGATGAACTTGAGGATCTGGAGAAAGGGATGTCAGTCTGTTACGGTTATCACAGCCAGGAACAAAAATGAGATGATTATGCTAATGTTATGAGTGAGACTTCTACTTCCTTAAATAAGGTCTGTGTTTATGATTTGTGCTCGTCGAAAATCATACAAAATTTCCATTTCCATTCCAATAAAATGACCTGGCTTCATCTTCTAATCTTCACTTGGTTTTGGCCAGGAACGGACGGTTACAGACCGGAATGGGTTCAGATTTATGCTTGGTTCCAGCAGAGATCAAGAGGTCAGGTCAAGTCTAAAAAAAATACTTGGTTCAAGCTTGAAAAAGAAAAGAAGAAAGATCCAGCCTAGTAGAAATATGTGGAGTTATAGTTTATGGTAAATCTTCCAGCCCAGCCAGGTCACTTCCCTTCAGCCACTAGCCGTGTTTCAGATCTCATGCATTTGCACATATGCATGCGCGAGACTTGAGAACATCCGCCGGAACTAGTCAGAAACACGTCAAGTTCCCAGCACGTCCACAGGTCCTTCTTCTCTTCTCTAGTTTGAACAAGAAGATGGCCCAGTAAATACGTAATCACAATGGAGGTCAACTTCAAGTCAAGGGATTTTGTTCACCAACTGTGGTTTCATTAAAAACAGTCTGAAGCCCCTCATTATAAAAAAAAAAACATGATGAGTGATGAAGTGAAAGTTCACAAAGTCGTATATTTTGAATACACATATTTCAGGAGAGGGAACACCTCTCTGAAAGGACTTATGTCACGTGGGAAATCCCACATGGGTATTCCAACCAACCAGGGCAACGTTGACCGGATGTTGAGGGGAGGGTCTTATGTCCGCAGTTGTTTGAGAGCAACTGCACAGAAAAGCAAACGGAAATTGTTTTCCTGGAACTACCACGAGTTTTGAAAGCCAGGGGCCTCATGTACGAAGCTTGCTTATGCACAAAAAAGCTGCGTAAGCAACTTTTCACGCAAACGACTGGATGTACTGACTTTGCGTGGAAAAGTGTGAATCTCCACGCTCAACTTCATGGCTTGCTTACGCACATTTGTCATTTTGTCAGTTGACGGCACATAGAGGCAATGCAGCACAACAACATTAGGACGACTCATCACGAGTCATAAACTAATATTATTTTATATATATATATATATATATATATTATTTTTTAAATATATAATATTTAAATATGAGGCTAGTTGAAAGTGGCTTTGAACATCGGAATGCGTGATCTTAAATGCACTTCAATCATGCGTTATTGTTGAGATGCATAATGTGACACTGTTGATATTAGGCTGAACTTAAACAGACTCAAGAAACGATATTGTCAATATTGGAATTAAAAGTAAATTAAAAGGAAGCCCCAGCAATATTTTCAGTGATGACTTGTTTATTAAACGTTACATATTTGTGGTCCTATGTAACAAAGGACCACAATAGGTCATAGGACCACGCACATCTGGGTTAATGGATCTCTCTTCACGCATTTATCGCAAAATTCTTGACTGCAATATTATTATTTGATGTTGAGTGGAGTAAGCACAAGCCATTGTTACTTAAAATAAATCCATCAATGAACCAGTCGGTCGATATCGAAATATGTAGCCTACATATTATTGACACCCGTATATGGGAACAACCTATTATCAGCATGCATCCAAATAAATAAATTAGAAAATAAAAGTGTGAACTTTTTTTAGGTTGACGTTGTTAGAAGATATTGCGAATGGTTGCATTCGAAGGAAATGGGTGTTCCGTGACTATTATGCTTTTTTGGCTTATGATGATGACTGGCTTATCAGCTGATTCGGATTTCCAAGAGCTATCCTCTTGGAACTCTGTACCGAGTTGGGCCTAGGTTTGGAGAGAGAGACGCCGAGGAGTCACGCATTACCAGTTCCAATACGATCCAGACTATGCTTGGTTTTCTGGCAACAGGGAATTGGCTGACCAGTCAGTAAGAAATCTGAGCTGCGCCATTCCGGCTGTTTTAAACGGGATCATCCGCATCTCAGCCAGGTATATAGCCTACAGTTTCCATGTGATGCCGTTAACCAAGCAAATCAAAGCCCAATTTGCAGCAATAGCCGGTTTTGTCAATGTAATCTGAGTGATCGATTGCACACATATTGCTAGAAGGTGCCATTTGAAGGGGAATGCGTACATAAATAGGAAACATTTACATTTTTTAAGCATTCAAATAATCTGTTATTCCTAAATCCGCTTTACGAATATCGTGGCAAGGTGGCCTGGGTCAACCCATTAATTTGTCCTCCTGACAAACAGCATGGTTGTCAGGACGACCATGTAGATGTATACAAATTTACATATTAAATGAGGGAGGAGACGGGGCGGAGAGTCAGGCTTGTGCATGTGCACTCAATTCCACGCTAATTTGGGATGTACAAAGAAAATCTGTGTGAAAGCGTGCTTACGCAAAGATGATACATCCGGATTGACTTGTGCGTAGGATTTCTGCGTCCGCAAGGTTTTATTAAGAAATCCACGCAAGCCTTCGTACATGAGGCCCCAGGTTACTAGTCGCATAGGAAGTTATCACCGGCATTTCTGACGTTTCTCATCCCAGAATGTATCCTGATGCATGGCATGCCCATGCGCATTGCTGATCTGAAACACGGCTACTGCTACAAAATCCCTATCATTTGGCATGAACTCATTAGCACTCTGAGAGCGAGATAGTGAAAGACTTCCCTGTGATCCAGACCGGCATCACTCCTTAAGGGAATCATCATGCCAGAAGGCCCAGAAGGCGGTAGACGTACCGGGCTGCTGTTCTTCTCCTGTTCCGTCTTCTGGTTGTAGAAGGGCTCATCCCACTGGTTCTCCGCCTGCCAAGCGTACTTCAGGATGGTGCTGAGCACCGCCTCGAACAGCAGGATGCACAGGTAGATGATCAGGAAGGTGTTCATGGACCTGCCACAGAAGAGACGTTAGAACACCCTTCAGCACTCTTGCTCAGCCACTGGGTATTAAGCAAGTACAATCGTATTCAAATGGTAGTGGGATGAGTGGTAATTCATCCTTATGTTAAAGGGGTGAAATCATGCTGTTTTGACTTTTCACTTTGCTTTAGACTATATGACCGCAAGATATAAAGTTGTTTTTTGAGAAACAAGGAAAACACAGAGCAGAAGAGCAAAAGACCAATAACAAGAAAAGAACATCCTCACTCACTTCTCCACTGCGGAACGTTTCTGGGACTTGCACTTGTAGTTGAGGGCCATCTTGGATTCCATGCCCGTGTAAACAGCCACACCTGAAGTGGTGCAGACCGTGGAAATTAATAATGATTAATCACTGATTGTACTCCGCTAGACACAGCAAGCATAATGAGAAAAAAAACAAACATCTCATGAATATCTGATTATCCTATATCTAGCTACACACACATTTTTTGAGTCTTTATAACTACAAGTATTTTTGTAATTCTGATATTATAATTCAGATTTTGTAGGCCAGAGATGGCATTTTCAATCTCTGGATGTTCACAGAAGGCAAGATGGATCCAGCTGGCTTCATCAAGCCAGCAAACACCTGCTTAAGACACATGATATAAACATGAAAGCCCTCACACTTACACACACATTTATTCCCAGGGATTCAGACCTTGTTCAAACCTGAATCCCTATACCCACACATGCTACATGAGGTGTTCTTCAACTGCTATGCAGTAGCACCCAACCAAACTTTCCCCATTCACATAACCAATTGTATAACATAGGTAGACAGGCCAGCCTTTCCTGATGTAACAGGAATCGGCCGCAGACTGAAGCAGTTTGTTCTTTAATGAAGATGTGAGGATTGCCTATGGCTGGTACAATGACAGTGTGGTGGGCATGGACCAGGCCAGCAGCAGCAGTGACCAAATTAGAGAAAATAAGCGCATTCTAACTGGTCGAGCTGTGCGCTTCATTTCATCAAAAATAAATAAAAGGGACATTTGAATGTATCCAAGATATTGGCATACCGAAAATCTCTTTGGTATTTTTCAACCTGGCTCCTCGCAACAGCAAATTCTCTGGCCCCAGTGGTCTGATAGAAACACACACACACACACACACAAACACACAATAAAATCAACAGTTAGAACACAAACAAACTTGTATACAGTATATGAATGTGTAAGGTAGAGACTTCCCACACACTGTTGGGCTCATTTGAAAAGGAAAATGTATGCATGTCCATCAAGTACAGCCGAGTAAAGATGATTAACTGAACACCGCCGTCTGCTCCACAGCTGTAACAATTACAGCAGTGCCGCACTAATTAACCACACAGAAACATAGTCGTAGTCTCACCGTACTATCTCCTCCCCCTCCTGGGTCACAGTGATCCTCCCCACAAACCTGCAAGTAAATTAAGTCACTCAGACCAGCAGCCCAATGGGCAGAACGTCAGAGAGAGAGAGAGAGAGAGAGAGAGAGAGAGAGAGAGAGAGAGATGCAAAACAAATGACATGAGCATTTAGTCTTTAACTGGAGGGTGCCTTGGTTTGGACTAGAGGGCTGGATTGTGTGCAAGACCTATTTGCATGTATATGTGATGAGGTTTGTGTGTGTGTAGGCAGGGCGGGGGGGTGATCACAGTGTGTTTTCACCTATACAAGTCAGGGTCAGGCTGCTGACACTCCACCACAGCCTGCAAGGACTCCAGCCTGGACCCCGACTGACACACGGACGTCTCTGCCACTGAAAAATGG
>OMLJ01115634.1:0-10411 GCA_900302595.1 Gadiculus argenteus | reverse complement strand
AGCAGACCTCTCTGACAGGCAGATGGGGGAAACGGTGAGGAAGCAGCTCGCAGATGGTCTGGCCAGGATCAATCAGAGTCAGCTCCCAGGTAAGTATAAAGTATGGAGCTATCAGTTCATTCTTTACCCAAGGGTGGTGTGGCCACTGAAGATGAGCAAGGTCCCCTCCTCAGTGGTAGACAAGATGGATAGGCTGGCAAACTCATCCATCAGGAAGTGGCTGGGACTGCCAAGATGCCTGTCAGATGTTGGCCTCTTCGGCAGGAACACGTTGCAACTGCCACTGCGATCCATTGGCCTGGGATACAAGCAGGAGAAGGCTTGGATGGTGCTGGAGCTGAGGGAATCCACTGACCCACTGGTGAGAGCAGCTGGCTCCCAGATAAGAACAGGGAGGAAGTGGAAAGCCCAGGAAGAGGTTAACATGGCCATCAGTAGGCTGAAGCATCGCGAGGTAGTCGGCAGAGTCCAGGAGGGTCGAGCAGGCCTTGGGAGGAGCGAGACCCCCCTCTTCTGGTCCAAAGGCTCCAAAGAAGAGTGGCGAGCCATGGTGGTGGCAGAAGTGACCAGGACAGAGCAGGAGTGCCTTTACATCAAAGCGGTGCAGGGCTCCAGAGTGCGACCATTTTGGTTGCACATGCGACCAAAATATTTAAGGGTGCGACTAATATTTTTTCTAGGTCGCACTGGTGCACCTGGCGCTGCCCGGGTGAAAACATCCTTCGCAATCACATCATCTCTCTGAGTCCTCCTGTGACCAAACCGACACTCATGGGAGTGGGTCTAAACCAATAAGAGAAAGAGCTCAGTCGGGTCTTTGCCTCTGATAGGCTGTGGTCCTGTTCACTGCTTGTGTGTTTAAATTGCGAGCGACCTGAGCGCCAGAGTAACTGAAACAGAGAAGGAAAATAAACGTGACAAAAGATGAGGGAAAATGAAGCGAGGTAGAAACATAGAAAGTTTTTTAATTTAAAAAAATGAAGCCTACTGTTCCAACCAGCCCTACTACTGAGAGTCTGGACCCCACGACATGCACAAACTTAAACACGCAATAAACGGCATGCGTGTTAAACAGCCCAATGCGTGTTAAACAATCCTAAAGGACAGCGCGGATCAGTCAATCTGTACCCTATAGGTTTTAAGGATCCGCAGACAGCGCGGATCTGTCTTTCATCTCCTCTCCTGCAGTCAACCAAAGAGCGCTATCATCTGTACTGTCAATCATCTCAGCCCCATTCATTATGACCCACCCCCAGTCAGAACTTGTAGTCGTGCATTTTTTTTTCAATGATTTGATGACGAGTCAATTCACGGGAAGTGGTTTTTATTGGTAAAAAGGAATTACTTTTTAATTTGGAGTTAGTATACGGTATTCAATTGCAGCAAAATCACCTATAAATATATGATGAAGTATAGTGTTGAAGCACAACGTTGTTTTAGGGGTGAATTACCCGCACAAGCCCTTTTATTTGGAAATGTTTTATTTTGCTTATGTTTTAGTTTTAAATGTTAACGGTTGTATCAGCGATTCTAGGCCAAAACATAAATCATCCCATTCATCTGATCTTTCCTCACAATCCGCTAGCTGCCCACCCCATCAGATGAATGTGATAATTCATGTTTCGGCCTAGAATCGCTGATACAACTTTTACATTTCAGCTCATTGAAGCACTTAAAACACTTACTTGTATATATTTAATTGTGCTTAAAAAAAGACAAGCATTTCTCTACACCTACTTGTTTTAAAATCATTCACATTATTTCAAAGTTGTGGAGAGCGATAAAAAGGTGACCTTATGGCGTTAAAGGCAACACATAAAAAAATTGGGTGCACCTACATTTTGTGCTGGTGCACCTAAAAATAAAAGTTAGGCGCACCAGTGCAACCAATGCAAAAAGTTACTCTGGAGCCATGCGGTGTCTCAGAGCCGGCAAGGAGGCTGGATGTCATGGGGAGGCATCACAGAAAGGACCTTGTCGTGGTCTAATCTGTGGAAGATCCCCCAAGCCAGGCTCAGCTTCCTGGTCAGATCCACCTATGACACCCTACCCTGCCCCCGAAACCTCCACCAATGGTTTGGAGCGGAAGAGACCTGCATATCAGGCATCAAGTGTGAATAAGTGTGAATGACCCTCACGGTCAAACCTCCGGATACACATATGGAAAAGAAAAGACTGAGGTCATGTATAAAAAACGGCTTCAAATGACCAAAGGAGCTTGACCTCAGAGGGACTACAGGTTCCCAAACTGGGGTCCGGGACCCCCACTAGGGGGCGCCAGAGATCTCAGGCACAATTTTGAAAAAAATAATAATAATCTGTTCAGTTGTCAAAGGGAAAGAGACATAGGGTGCGTTTCCATGGACCGTTTATTCCCCTTTTCATTCGGAATGAACGTTCATTCCGATTAAAAGCTATCATGTAAACACCTGAAAAAACTTCATTCCGAATGAAAATTATCATTCCGAATGAAACTATTTTCCATCCATGTAAACCCTTTTGAGGGATGAATTCCCCCCGGTCTTTCTGCGCATGCTTGCTCCCTTTTCGGCGCTTGTGCAATGCGCATACATTAATAGCCTACATTAAAACCCGCGACGGGTCCTCCCGGTACCGGAGAAGGTGGTCTGTCCCCGGGGACCGACGTCACCAAGTTTGGCGGTCCTGGGTCAACGCGTTCCCCAAAAACGTTATTGTGTGTGAGAAAGAAAAAAACGTCCGCTCGATATATATGTCCACTCGGTCGCTCCGCAGCGCACCGCACCGGGAGCGTGTGCGTCTCATGCCGGGGGCCCGGAGGCTGGTGGTGCATCGTCTCGGGATGGCAAAGGCACCGAGCGAGCCCCCCCCACCCCACCTCCCCGGGCCCGGACGCACGCAGACCGGTCCACACCTCTCGTCTCTCCCCGACCCGCAGCACCGCGCGTCGATCGCCGACCGCCAAACACCCAGACACCCACCCCGGGCGTCCACAGTGCCTCTCCCCGGGACGCAGCACCCCTAACCCGGTCTGAAATCCCTCAGCAAATTTTCAAATGCATGCTTGGTGCCGCACCTCGAGTTGGGCCATTTTCATTAGGCCTACTCGTTGCAAGACCCTACAGCTTTCTAGATGTGGGTCTGGATTTCCAGGCTAGCAGAAGAGTTCTGTTTTGCAAAGGCAACATTAATTCACCACAAAGTCGGTTTTTGACAGCTTGAGCCTGCGAACAGGTGAACCAATCACCATCCGCTATCTTTGTCGGGGACTTAGCGGCTCAATTGATCACAGTTTAGCATTCGATGGCTCACTCTACCACAGTTGTTAACTGTGCTGTCATTTTCAAAGTTGAAGCATTTAGTCTTTAGAGTAGAGGATAGCCCAATCACACAGGTCAACTCTCTTTCCACTGAGAATGTATTCTTCATTATATAACTGAAAAGGATACAAGATATAAAAGATATGCAGATGCAGTAGGCTACGTGGCACGGTATACACAGTTCCTCTACTGCCATGGACCAATTGTGAAAGAAAAGAGAGTGTGAGTGTGTGTTTGTGGGGTGGTCTTGCATGAGTGTTCAAGAGGACGGATGTGGTGTCAATATTTCTGAAAGAGGAAGCATGTTTGCTCAAAAGGTCATGTTCATTTTCTTTTGCCAGTTATGCCATTACAAAGAGACTTCTGTGAAGATAACAGCAAGGTATGACAACATATATCATGACATACGGCTTGTTTACTTGAAAGGTTAAAACATTTGAAATTGATGTCTTCTCATCCTTTTTTTAAGAGACACCTATTGAGGTTCCCCAGTATCCATTCAAAGATCGTTTTTACAATATTTTCAATGTAACAAATACCTTTTTCTACATAATTGAATTGTAGTCTACCGCATCAGTTCACCACTGAGATAAAAGAACAGTGGAAAGAATGAAGTTCAGTTCGGTCATTCATTGGATATTTTGTGTTTGAGAAATAAAGAGGTTCACTGTGCAAACATGGTGAACACAGGGTGAAACAGAGTGACAGAAACCCATTGATGTATAACAAAAGATGAACACATTGTATTACACAACCAATTATATGAAGTGAAATAGTAATGCTGAAACTCTTTGTGTTTTTGAGGCATGACAATCCTCGGCATTAATGAGGGGGCTGTGCTGATGCTTGTGTCTTCGGCCTCACTTAGCATGCTATGTCTTCTGTGTCTCAAGTGCAAAAGGAAATCCAGTAAGTTCTTCACTCTATTCAATGTTTTTGGAAAAGGGAAATTACATTTTTTCAATTCATAATCAATTTCCCCATCCAGATTGATTTGTGATTTTGAGTGGATGTTCTATACGCCATCAAGAATTTGCATTTGTTGTGCATCTATTTAAAACAATACAAAATCAAGGTAGAATGAATGTCAAACAGAAAAATAAGAATATTCTCTCTTGCAGCAATCATCCAACAGCAATCCTCGATATATGACCCTCAGATATTGTGAGTATGTATTTATAACTGGAGCTTCGAGATTGATCATTAATCATTTTGTTGAATCTTCTTCAATTGAATCAACATTTATTATGGTTTGTGTTTCTATTAGGTATGACAAGGATATTTGTACTACTACTTTACGTCAGAAAATGTGTCTGTTTTAGTTCAAAATATTTACGAGCCTGAGGGGATGCAAACTTCAAACTTCTATATTTGTAAAAATAAAACTTGCGTGTTGTTGATTGTATTCAAAGAGTTCAAAATGTTTATATTCTTACAAGATTCCTAATTTGTCTTATAGTACATAGGACATCAATGTCTATAAATATTTGAAGAGTTTGGTTCCAAAACGTTATAAATCCATTTTGATCAATTTGAGTAAAAGGGTGTTTTCTATACCAACAAAGTGGTATGATGAAAACCACTATTTTCTGTTTCAAACTTTCCTATAGCATCTTAAGGTTATAATAACATTAAAAAATAAAATCCAGATTTGAATATTAAATATTTATTTTAAAAACAGATACTTTTTTTCACAAAATGCGATAAATCCATGACACATTCTTCCCCAAATGCTATAAATCCATTGCATCAAGATAAAATATATGAGGGGACTGCTCACACCGAGGGAGCCCAGCAGCTGGCCGACAGCAGCCCAGCAGCTGGCCGACAGCAGCTCAGCCCCCGGCCTCTGGCCGACAGCAGCTCAGCCCCCGGCCTCTGGCCGACAGCAGCTCAGCCCCCGGCCTCTGGCCGACAGCAGCTCAGCCCCCGGCCTCTGGCCGACAGCAGCTCAGCTGCCGACCAGAGCTCAGCCGCCGGCCGGTGCTCAGGCCCCGCCGGAGCTACCGGACTCCCGCCTGAGATTGAGCTTGATCAATGCCATCAAAATGATTAATGTTTTGTTTATATCGTTTAACTAGGCCTATATCGTAAACTCTTTAGGATGCCAGCTGCATAAAGGGCGCAGGCAATTGTTTACACGATGTGGAACGGTGCGCTGTGATTATTGGACTGGATTTGTCGCGTTCTGCAGAAAAAGTGGACTGGCATTTATCGCGATTTGGAAAGAAAGGTAGTAAACAGGACAGCGTAACATGGTGGATATCGGGTTTTGTGGAAAATAGATTATTGTCTTATCAAAAGTGATCAAATATAGTACTGATTTGGGCACTAACAATATTTTTTTTAAATTGCGTTTATCGCGTTTTGGAACCAGACTCCTCATTTCTAACTAAAACATACACATTTTCTGATGTAAAGTAGTAGTACAAATATAGATAGTAGGACATAGGACATCAAGAGGATATTTCAAATTTGAAATTTGATCATTTTCAAAAATTCAATTTAAAAATAGTATTTTGCCAACAGCCAACGTGGAGGCAGCCGGTTTGCTGTCACACGCTCAAAGACAGGTACATTCACTGGTTCTACTTACCGGTAATAACATTATTGTATACATTATATAAATACACTTAATTACAATATTAATTAAAATGAAAATGTATTGGGGATATAGTGGTACTTGATAGAAATGTAAAGTATGTGTTGAGGGAAGAATCTCTGTGGGACAAATGATATGTTGTATGTTATAATAGTTTCATTTTGTGATGACATGAATGAACTCATTGTCTATTATCTTCCAGTAACGCGGCCCAATCAAATGACAACACAGAACCAAGAGTATGTACAAAACATGAGCTCAGCTCCATTAACCTACCACAAGGTTTTGTAAAACTTTATGTATTTAATCTCAATCTAACATTTTCAGGGAAACTGAAGTGAGACATTCCCATATTTCTCAGTGTAAGATCTCCAGTTTGTAATCTTTCTTTATTTAATAATTTCATAAAAGTAAAATACATATTTTATTACCATGCACCATCTTGATGATAATGTTTTTATATTCACAATGGGATGATTTGGCATATTTTGTTCACACTTCATATTTTAATAATTGTATGACAAAAGGTATTTATTTTCTATTACAGCTGTAAATGAGGATTACACATTTGTCATTGGTGGTAAGTTGGTACTAGTTTGACCCATGTATTAATAGGTATATCTTATATTCTGTAATGACTATATACACTAATCATGGAGCTTTATGGAAAAGTTAAAGGTAAACTAATCTAATGTTAACTACATTGTTTTGCAGACCAAGAGGACTTTGAGGCTACATATGTGTAAGTGTGTCCTCCTGTGCCTGAATGGTCACTACGTCACTCTGAATTACTACCATATGTTGAATCTGTCATTTGTATCATATTTGTATGTTCTTTTCTACAGCTCACCACTTTCAAGTCCAGTGTATGGAAATATTGAGGAAATTACACAAGCAGCATCTGGTGAGTATGTAGTTTATTATTTTTCTTTGTAAAATGTTGAGAATTGCCGTAATGCTGATCACAATCACAATACACTCTTTTTTAAATTGTAATTACTCAAATGGTAAATACATGTATGGTTAGGTGTGAAATGCTTACTTCACAAATGCATGAGAGCAGCTGCCTTGATGTGTGGGGTAAAATAAAAGTATTAGCTTGTTTGTGTTTTTTGTCAGTGGAATTTCTGTGGCAAGTATAACATTGACAAACTACATTTTATGAAGGCAAGCCAGCGGATATCCTCTTACTTCTGCTCAACCTCATGGGATAACCATTTACAAGAACACAGATTTGACTACACTCATTTACTTGTGTGGTATCATAATATTATAAAGATTTTAACCTCAAATGTATGCATTCCATGTTCCTTGTTTTTAGCTTCCAATTTATGTGACTATGAAAACATTTTGACTGCTTCATCAATCGACGATGGTATGTTGGTTCTAAAGTAACATTTTGATATGATCACAATTACCTCAATGTTGCATTACTTTTTTTTTTTTATCAAACTCACACCCACAGCAGTACACAGATGTGGTGTATCAATTAAAATGACAGTTGTTTTTTTAAACTACTGTTTCACTTCAACAGATGAGGATTATGAAAACTCTGAATTCTTAAAAAACATTGAGGATTTAACAGGTAAGTGTAACTAAAAGGATAAGTTTGGGATTGTTCACCCTATTTTCCCATCATTTTGGGTCTAAGGGGGGAATGCAGAAACAAACATCGTTGAAATTGTTCAAGTATGGAGCGATAAGGCTGTGGTCATAATCTGCTAAACAAACTGCAATGTCACTACAGCTGCTTTAATCATATTTTGCAAATAAACATAACTTTATATCCATGGTTATAGCAACGATATGTCTTTGGGAGATTTTAACGTCTCTTATCATTGAATCAAAGAAGTGTATGCAGTCTATAGCGTAATCAGGCACTGAGGTGATTATAGGCATAGTTACCGATGTTTATATGTGTTTTGGATGTAAGGAGGCCATGCACAGAGCTAAAGAAAAGAGAAGCTTGCATCTGTAGTGCTGGTCGAACACCATTGAAGGAAAACTACAACAATGTACTTTGCCTTTTTGTTTCGGTCATTTTGAAAAAAAATTGCATGATGCAGAAGTCATCCCTCCATCTTCTGTGAAACCTCCCGATATTTGCTTGGTTTTATGGTCATACTAAAGCTAAAGGAATATATTGGGTAGCCTATCCAGTAGATAATAATAACTATTAAAAACTTACTACTAATAATAAATACATTCTCTCTAAATAACTCCCAAAAGTCTGTATTATTGGTCACTCAGTAGATCGTACATATCATATAGGTATGCAGTAGTTAACAAAGAACTGCAGTATCAATTCTTTGTAAGAATGGTACACCATTAGCACAAACGATTAGACCGTAACTCTGGAGTAATTACACTGTATGTTGCGATGATTCGATACTCCTCCTTCTCCAACACTTCTCCTTGAGCAAGACTTGATTTTGACACTAACAAACCGACCAGATAAAGTGAAAATGTCAAAGACAAATGTGACAAATAATAAACTAAGCCTGTCCGTGGCAAGAAGAAAAAGCCATTGACAGGGCGCTTTGCCCCAGAAGGATTACATTGCAGCACGTTTTGCTCGTAATGGCAGCAGCGCTCCCCCTCAATACTGGACACATTTATGACAATGTTGTTAGGTGGGGAGTCCTAAAGTTATCCGTCATAGCTTTTGTGTTATCGTACACAAACTAATAATTGTTCCTCTTCTTTTTGACAGATGACCCAGACTATGTGAATACTAACCCGGGTTTTTGCTGATATGAACACCACCAGTTAGAGGGTGACTTCTCAAGGCTCAATAAGCAGAAGGAGCCAAACATG
This sequence comes from Gadiculus argenteus, assembly GCA_900302595.1. Taxonomy (NCBI): domain Eukaryota; kingdom Metazoa; phylum Chordata; class Actinopteri; order Gadiformes; family Gadidae; genus Gadiculus; species Gadiculus argenteus. Next base: position 1,693 of record OMLJ01115634.1, on the reverse strand, counting down.
GTATTCTTAGAAAGTATGCAGCCTAGCCTTCAAACTCCAATGAAAAAAACAAGAAAAGGAAAAAAGTAATAAATATTAAATATTTACCTCTGATCTTTGCAACAAATGTATCTTTGTATGATTTAAATCATTTTTAATAGTCGGAAACAACACATTTGCAGAGCTCTGCTGCTAATACAGACAAGAGATGATTCAGCGATGAGCTCAGCCTCCCCTCTGACTGGCAACCTCTTAGAAAGTGGAGTGGGGCGATAGACGCCTGCCTGTCACTTTCTCTCAGGTCACCAGTTGTGCTGGTGGACCCCGTCATTACGTGTCCTCGACTTCCATAGTCCAGGTCAATTATGCCATGTGTGTGTATGATTCAGTGTATATTCAGGCTCGCTGACCTCTTAAAGCCATGAAAGAGTATGTTGAATGAGTATGAATAGTGGAACTGCATTTGCATATAAAATGTGAATCGAATACGTAATTTGCCTGTATGCAGATTATTTAAAGAAGGCGGATAGGAAATATGGAATTCATGGTCACCTGACCAAAAGTCTTAGTGCGGCCTTTAATCAAATTATGTATGCTGGCCTGTAGTTATAGGATGTAGCAGGACAATATCGTTTTGCCTGTGGTTGTAGGATGTTCCTGTGGCTGTAAGATGGCCTGTAGCTCTAGGCTGGCCTGTATCTCTAAGATGTAGGCTGTAGCTGTAGGCTGTCCTGTAGCTCTAGGATATAGATTGGCCTTTAGCTCTAGGCTGGCCTGTAGCTCTAAGATGTAGATTGGCCTTTAGCTCGAGGCTGGCCTGTAGCTCTAGGCTGGCCTGTAGCTCTAGGGTGTAGGCCGTGGCTGTATACTGGCCTGTAGCTCTAGGGTGTAGGCTGTGGCTGTATACTGGCCTGCAGCTCTAGGGTGTAGGCTGGTCTGTAGCTCTAGGCTGTAGACTGGCCTGTGGCTGTAGGGTGCCTGCCCGTAGCTCTAAGTTGGCCTGTAGCTGTAGGCTGTAGGCTGTAGGCTGGCCTGTAGCTCTAGGTTGGCCTGTAGCTCTAGGCTGGCCTGTGGTTGTAGGGTGTAGGCTGGCCTGTAGCTTTAGGCTGGCCTGTAGCTCTAGGCTGGCCTGTGGTTGTAGGGTAATGGTAAATGGACTGCATTTATATAGCGCATTTTCCTGTAACCTATGGCCATCCAAAGCGCTTTACAACCCTGCCTCACATTCACCCATTCATTCACACATTCACACACCGACGGCGGTGTCGACCATGCAAGGCGCCAGCCAGCTCGTCGGGAGCAGTTAGGGTTAGGTGCCTTGCTCATGGACACCTCGACACTCAGCTAGGCGGAGCCGGGGATCGAACCAGCGACCTTGCGGTTACCAGCCAACCCGCTCTACCACCTGAGCTACTGCCGCCCCCCGGGTGTAGGCTGGCCTGTAGCTCTAGGCTGGCCTGTAGCGCTAGGCTGGCCTGTAGCGCTAGGCTGGCCTGTAGCGCTAGGCTGGCCTGTAGCTCTAGGTTGGCCTGTAACTCTAGGCTGTAGGCTGGCCTGTGGCTGTACGGTGTAGGCTGGCCTGTAGCTCTAGGTTGGCCTGTAGCTCTAGGCTGGCCTGTAGCTCTAGGTTGGCCTGTAACTCTAGGCTGTAGGCTGGCCTGTGGCTGTACGGTGTAGGCTGGCCTGTAGCTCTAGGTTGGCCTGTAGCTCTAGG
>OMLJ01115632.1:0-16516 GCA_900302595.1 Gadiculus argenteus | reverse complement strand
AGTCACGGAACATCCGTTCTCTTCGAATGCGACCATTCACAATATCTTTTAACAACGCCAACATGTCAACCTAAAAAATATTGCGCTAATTAATGTATTTGGATGCATGCTGATAATAGGTTGTTCCCATAGGCCTACGGGTGAATATGTAGGCTACATATTTCGATATCGACCGACTGGTTCATTGATGGATTTATTTGAAGTAACAATGGCTTGTGCGACTCCACGCAACATCAAATAATAATATTGCAGTCAAGAATTTGGCGATAAATGCGAGAAGAGATCCATTAACCCAGATCGGATGTAACGTTTAATAAACAAGTAATCACTGAAAATAATATTGCTGGGCTACCTTTTAATTTCCTTTTAATTCCAATATTGACAATATCGTTTAATGAGTCTGTTTAAGTTTATCCTAATATCAACAGTGACACATTATGCGTCTCAACAATAACGCGTGATTGAAGTGCATTCAACATCACGCATCGCGACGTTCAAATCCACTTTCACCCTCATATTGTAATATTAGTTCATGACTTGTGGTGAGTCGACCTAATGCTGTTGCGCTGCATTGCCTCTGTGTGCCACCAACTGACAAAATGACCGAAAAGTCCCTAAGCAAGCTCTGAAGTTTGCGTGGAGATACACACTTTTCCACGCAAAGTCAGTTTTCGTACATCCGGTCGTTTGCGTGGAAAAGTACTTACGCAGCTTTTTTGTGTGTAAGCAAGTTTCGTACATGAGGCCCCAGGGCTCCAGACTGCGACCAAATGCTCGCATTTTGCGACCAAAATGTGAGAGTGTGCGACTGAATTTTACATCTGGTCACGCGTGTGCGACCAGTAATTGTGTCCTTTTTAATTAACGTGGAAGAGGCGCGTCAATGAATCCGGAATCTGTAGCAGGCCAATGAGTGTGAGGAGGAGAGGGAACGGCCCCTGTGAGTGGCTGATATGTGGAGGGGGTGGGGCCCTATATCCAACGCGTGTAAACATCTGTGAGAAGGAGAACGGTTTCACGACCCGCTATGTGCGTCTGAACAATGAGCAAACTATTGACTGGTTCCTCCGACCTGCGGCTAGTGGTCCAGTGCCAGTCACTGCACCGCCCGGACCCCCGCAGTGCTTATACCCGCATCCGATCCGCGTTCCGACAGTATTAGTGGTATTAGGTATTAGCGGTATTAGACAGTGTTAGTGGTGCTCCACTGTGGACGGGTTGACTCCTGAATAACATCAGCACTGGAGGAGTCTCGCTCGCGATCGCAAAACCTGCGACCAACCCGCGCTGTTAATGTTATGTTAATGTACCCGCGCTGTTAATGTACCCGCGGTGTCTGACACGCTAATTATTACGGTTATGGGCTTGTACACACTGGGCTGGGATATACTTTGCCCAAGTTTATTGTCATTATTATTATTATTATTATTATTATTTAGACGCATGGCATAGCCTACTACAGTGTTCATTCATGCAGCCCCTATTTCTTTTTTCTAAGCAGTATTAACAATCTTTGACACCTTAATATTTGAATTAGGCCAATCGTTTGCATGTTTGTGCTGTGTATATCCTACATGTGTGTAAGATTATGTTTACACACACGTAGCGCCACGTCCAAAATAGCAACACCGACTGCGCTACGACATTTAAACCAGGTTTTTGGCGATCAGTTGCAAAATGGCTGTCAATGATGTGGGCGGAGAATGATGATGATCCCGCTGCAGCGAGATGCTTCTTGTTTAACCAGCCGTCACCACACACACTCAGGAGAGCTCTGACATGCCAGCACTGAACTGCTCTGACACTTACAGTAATGCCAACTCTGCAGTAAACCGGTTAACTCAGCCCCCCCCTATGTCCTGGAGGAGAGCAGTGAATCCACATGGTTCAATGTGGCAGGGAGAATTGTTACAGATTTTCCCTGGAGGAGTGATCCAACAGGGAAACAAAAAAAAAAAAAATCATTCCTGAACATGGCTGTTTAAAAGAATGCACATCAACCACGTAATCCTCCACATCCGTGAACTGCCATTCACTACACAATTTGACACTTGGATTAAAAAGTGTGTTCCCATTGTGTTCACATTAAACCCTCTAAAAACATTTGATATTTTGGCAAAAGGAATGGGCATCCTCACCTGTACTGGGTGGTATGAGGTGTGACCCAGAGAGGGCTAATCTTCTCTAACACTATATATAGTCTATATATAATGCCACCATGTGTGGATGTGTCTCTCCAACTGCTGCTGGCGCTTCTAGGACCCTTGTAGTAAGTATAACGCTACGGTTTGGGAATGCGTGTCACTTCATTTTAATATCCCGGTCCGAGAGAAGAATACGCTTCTCTAGACATTTTTACACTGCCAAATGGGGGAGAGGTAGGTAGATAGGAGACAACGCAGCGATTTCAACATGAGTAGTTTCAACTGGAGAGACGGTGAAATCTACAAGCTGCTGACCATCATTTTCGGTTTCACACAGGCAAGACTGAAATTGCTGTGGCATGCCAAGCCGCGACTGAACCGGCTTGGTAGTGTAAAAATACCTTCTGACTCTTCAATATTTGACATCCACATATACATCCACTAGGGGTGGGAATGGGCAAAAATATAACAATTCGATAGTATTGCGATATTGCAATGCAGCAAGTATTGCGATTCGATTCTGCGATATATTGCGATTCATGTTTCCCATATTTTTCAAAGGCATTACAAAAAATAAGGAAAATAAGACTGATCAACTCACTTCAAATGTCACATTTAATTCTGTGAACAACCAATCTCGTACACATTAACTGAAGTTAAATGTTAAATTCATTTGGGAATATTGGCATTTTTGTTCAGAAAAGTTAGTTAGTCAACATGCTACATGCTATCAGAGTAAACTAAAAATGTATCTTTTTAAAATATTGCAATACTTTGCGCTATTGTATCGATTTAAGCGTGTGCGCAAAATATCTCGATACCGAACAGAATCGTTTTTTCCCCCACCACTAACATCCACTCCACATCGTGTGTGGCTGTGTGGAACATCTTCTGACCAGTGGTTGATTTTGATCTGTGTCAGAGAGGGTTATAAGCTGCATACCGACCAGGACTTTTTCAGTCTCAGGCTTTTTTTTTTGGCTACGCCCACGCATTAGCTCCCCTTGTCATCGCGTACACACCACAGGGAAGTCCGAGAGGCTTGTCAACAGTGCGTCGACAAGCTACGAGCAGCTCAGAAAAGTACCACCTCTGCTGGAGGACGTTCTGAGCCGCTGTAAGAGTCCTGAGGGGCGGATCCTCTCTCCAAACCGCACCCACAAAACCTTTTTAATAGCTTGACCCCTAAAACACTGCTTGCAGTATTAATTGTCTTTTAAGTTCTGCCGTCACTTTCACAGAAGGACAGTCATACTCTTAGTGAGAACATCAGTTGTGTCCCGTTTCAGAAGGTGTGTTGTGGGACTCACTATGTGCTGTGTCCAGGTATTCCCTCTGCAGGTGCTCAAGGGGCTCATCTCCCCGAGGGCCCTGAACGCTGTGGCTCTGTGGTTGACTGGCAGGTTTATGGGGGTTGTAGTTTGCGTTGTAGTGAGCCACCCTTCTCTCTCCTGATCCTGGATCATCGATGTTCTGAAAGCACAGATCATGACAAGACACAGGGTTTGAGTTGAGTTTGGTCACTCAGAAGGATGTCCTAAATTCCCTTTACTCACGCAAAACAAGTACATTCGCAATTATGAACCAATGGCATAATAGCAATGGAACAATTTAGAAGATACAAAATATTGATCAACAGCAGGCCTTCAAGTAGAACTACTCTGTGCATTCAGTTAAATAAAACCACAACTAACATTTCACTCTCTTTCAAGCTTACCAGACAAGCTAAACGCTACAAAAGGTCTCTCAATGGATGAATAGCATTTTAAGTGAAAAAGTACCAATTTACAACATTTTATAGCACTCAACATAAATTACAGAAGTTATTCCCGCAGTAAGAACAAAGTTTACCAACTCACTTGGAAATGCTTCTTTGTATTGTTTTGGTTCTCAAAGAACCGTGTTTTCCCATCTCCCTCCTCCAGGTCATAGACTGAACGGTCACCGGCTCCTTGAGGGAACGTCTGAGGCCCAAAGCCTTCTGTGGAGGAGAACTCGTTGGTCTCTGGAGCACCATCTCACACTGTATTAGTACACGCCTGGGACGGCTGGAATAGCCCACCTTGAGGCTGCTGGTTCCAGGCGGCAGTCAGATGCAGTCTCTGGGTGTGGCTGTCGTAGCCGTTGATATGAACATCCTCGCCCTTGAGTCGCTCATGCTGATGAGATCCTCCATTGTAGTCCTCCTCGTAGTTCTTGAGAAACCACAAACCGGATGTAGTTATAGAGCATGAGCACACAGAGTGAACACATCCCAACAACCGTTCAATTTAACAATGCAAACCTGACCAACCTCGTAGGAGTTTCGTTTGGGATGTGGGGAGAGTTCAGCTTGTTGGCTCCATTCAGGCGGTTGGCTAAGAACCCAAGAGATCAAGAAAGGTATTAGAATAAGTGAACAGTGTTTGAGAATCCAGTCTCTGTATATCCAGTCTTGTGTGTGCCTGGTTAGGTACCCCTTTCTGTTGTTGATGTTGTTACTGCAGGTAGAGTAGTCCGGTTCAGGGCTGGAGTCATGGCTGTCCTCCAGCATGTCATCTGGCAGGTCAGTGAGCAGCTTGTGCAGCTGGAACACAGCATGGGAATATGACTGTGTTTGCTTAGCAACATAATCACAACATAGGACGGAAGGAGAAAATCAAACACAACTACCCCCAGACCTCGTGCTTCATGGAGGTACTTATTTTTACGGACAACATTTTCAATATAGGAAAAGTTTTTAACCTGATGCCAGTGGATACTTAAATTGATACTTAAATTATTCTTATCAAGTAATTGTATACATGTCACCTTCCAACTTTACCGCAGCATTTCTTTCTATTCATCACCTTATCTTCATTAGTATTTAATATTAGCATCAATCACAGCAACCAAACAGCGCAGCTCTAGTGTATGGAGCTGTTTTCAGAGCATGAAGACAGTCCCCCACCAGAGGAAATTATGTCACACAGCCTTTTTCCAACCTATCTTGCTAACCTACAGAACTGGTTAGAAACACAGAACCCCCACAGTAGTTCCACTGATATCACAGTGCAACTACTCACACAACAAACATGAGTTAAACTGCACTATCCAACGGCGTAAACAGGCTCTCCTAATGACCAGAGCAGGGCCGATGGAGGCTGCAGCAGTTCCAGCCGGACTTACTTCCCACAAGGTCTGTTGAATGGACTTGACCTCCTTCACTGTATCCATGATCAGTGGACCCATAGTCCACAACATCCAGCCTCTGTAAACGCAGAGTGCTCCTCAATGTGACTGCTGAGCCCTATGATAATGCTCCTCTAGTGTAGACTTGAGCAGAGAAGACCTTCTTTGCGAAACATCCAAAGCCTGTATGGTGTGCCGTCAGATCCATGAGGGGCCGTTGCATTTCCCTTCCAAAGACCTCCATTGTTCAGACCAAACATATGGGTTCACTGGAGCGGAAACATTCCTCTGTGAGAGGAATTCCACCTCACTGAGTTTTTCAACATCACAGCATCATCAAAATATACCATTGAATTTATCCATTTGTATGTCCCAAAGTCATCCATTTTCAAGAGTTTATCCAAAACTACAGTGTTGTCCACAACACATGAGTATTGATGCTATCCAAAGCTTAATGCTTCGCTGCCAACCTGCGTGAAGGCAAAATCCAATCTGGTTAATCATGTATGTGTGGTGAGAACAGGAGAAAGAGCTGTTTTCAATGTGACACACCTTGGAGGAGGCCTTTCTCTTGGGCCAATAACCTCCCCGCTTCAGGGTACAGTGGCTGGTTGAGGCATGAGTAATGTAGCACTCTCCTTTGTTTAAACTGACTGTTTACTTTTATAAACAGCCCATTAAATACTTGACAACATTGGTAAACAGCTGTGCAAAGCAGAAACCAATCACCAACCTATAAAACATGACAACGTTCATGTTTTTCATGTCCAGTGCACACAACCCGGTATCACGCCATATCGTGCTCATGCGCACACATGTTATTCAAATATTTATCATGTCCCAGAGCACGTATTTCTGACTTTTTTCGTGCTACACAGAACGAAATGTAAACCAATGCATTTTGAATAGGGTTAAGGTTAGGGTTAGGATTAGGGTTAGGTTTAGGGTTAGGGGTAGGGTTATTGTTAGAGTTACGTCGGAGAAACGCTCCCGTTCAAAATGCATTGCTTTACATTGGGTTCTGTGCAGCACGAAAAAGGTGGAGAAACGCTCCCATTCATTTACATTTCGTTCTGTGTAGCACGAAAAAAGTCAGACTATCGTGCTCCATTTATGTACCTCTTGTTCTCTTGCATAATCCTCCTGATCATATTCATCTTCATCTTGTTGTGTCTGAAGGGCAGCACTATCGAAGTCGATGGACATGATGACGTAGGGTCAGAGGTTCGAGAGGAGGCTGTGGAGACAGGAGGACAGAGGTCAGAGGAGAGGCTGTGGAGACAGGAGGACAGAGGTCAGAGGAGAGGCTGTGGGGACAGGAGGACAGAGGAGAGGCTGTGGGGACAGGAGGACAGGGGTCAGAGGAGAGGCTGTGGGGACAGGAGGACAGGAGGACAGAGGAGAGGCTGTGGGGACAGGAGGACAGAGGAGAGGCTGTGGGGACAGGAGGACAGGAGGACAGAGGAGAGGCTGTGGGGACAGGAGGACAGAGGAGAGGCTGTGGGGACAGGAGGACAGAGGAGAGGCTGTGGGGACAGGAGGACAGAGGAGAGGCTGTGGGGACAGGAGGACAGAGGAGAGGCTGTGGGGACAGGAGGACAGGGGTCAGAGGAGAGGCTGTGGGGACAGGAGGACAGGAGGACAGAGGAGAGGCTGTGGGGACAGGAGGACAGAGGAGAGGCTGTGGGGACAGGAGGACAGAGGTGAGGCTGTGGGGACAGGAGGACAGAGGAGAGGCTGTGGGGACAGGAGGACAGAGGTCAGAGGAGAGGCTGTGGGGACAGGAGGACAGAGGAGAGGCTGTGGGGACAGGAGGACAGAGGAGAGGCTGTGGGGACAGGAGGACAGAGGAGAGGCTGTGGGGACAGGAGGACAGAGGAGAGGCTGTGGGGACAGACGCCACAACGTTACGTTACACACTTAAACTTTAAACATCGACCTACCTCGGGTGGAAACTTAGGGATTTCTTATGATTGACGAAATCTAAACAGTGAAGTAAATGGGTTTAGTTGTACAGCACGGGGCTTACCTTAGTACATTAAATGTCATTATTCAAATTAAATTGTTGCAATCTGCTTTGCAGCTCACAAAACTGAAGGAGCTGTTTGTGAGCTAGCGCATCCGTAGCGATAATAAACAGGCAGCACGAACGAATAAAGTGATCATTCCGCAACAAAGAGCCACACGATCTTCAGATGTCGACGTAACGTGTGCGGATCAGCGATGGTGGTCATTTCACTGGTTGCTTCGTGTTAATATGAAGTAAACACCGGTCACGGTGTGGGGCTGTGTGAGCTAAGCGCTAGCAACAGAGCTAGCTGCCTTCAGGAAGTAAAAAGCGGCTCGCCTCCTTTGAAAACTCGCGCGCATCCACCGCGGTAAAGCATGGTAACCATAGTAACCACGGCGACAAGTTACCGTAGACAGCAGTTAGTGACAGTGGATGTTAAACATAACGTTGTGTGATTGCCAGACATTTTTTATAAATATATATATTTTCATTTTGCATCGTTTGATATTATGGATACTTATTCGAGTCCATAGCCATGCGAACTATGCATACCTCTTTTTATTATTGTGTTCAATCTAAAGCAGAAACACGTTATTACCATACGATTTTATTCTGCTTATATAGATTTGATAAGGTAGCAGGTTGTATGCGTGATATCGCTGCAATTTGCGTTTCTATGCGCATAGATGATTCTCCTGAACTCAACATTCCACTTCCGCATTTGTTTTCACCAAGACGACGCAGCTGATATTGACATTCTTTTTAAAAAATAAATAAAAGACGACTTTAAGTGTACCGCCAGACAGTTGATCTATTGTATAAAGAAAGCTGCAGCTGAGGGGAATGCTGAACAAGTGAAGATGGACTCAAATCCACCACTCCTCAAAACAAACTTTGCAGACAATGACAGGTAGCAACAGACTGTCAGAGGGGGAAGCATGCTGCAATGATCACCTGATCTTTTTTTATTTATGCACTACGTCGTTTCTTTTTCTTTTTCCATCAGGTTGCAAAAGTTGAAAAATATATTTGAAAAAAAGTATGGAAAATCTCCAAAATTCTATGCACATGCACCAGGAAGGGTAAATCTCATAGGTAATTCCGATTCGAATAACATAACAGTTCCGTACTTTCACTTACGTCCTGATCTAGAACAACTTTCTCTCCATTGTTCCAGGGGAGCATGTGGATTATTGTGGGTATTCTGTACTTCCCATGGCCATCGAGCAGAGTATTCTTGCAGCTGTCTCAATGAATGATTCGGGGAAAATAGAGCTGGCCAATACAAATCCGCAATACAAGTAGGCCTAATGCAAACGTTTTGCAGTATCTTTTTCATGTACTTGCATTCATTGATTAATTCATAATTCAACATATTAATTCAGTGACATATCAAATATGTATTTATTTATATTGACAGGGATTTTAGCGTGTCTGGCACAGATGAAATTTACATCGACAAAGACGATCCACGGTGGCACTATTACTTCCTATGTGGTGTCAAAGGCATTCAGGTAATGGTGCATTCAGTAATGCTACATCTATTCCTAGTTTTGTTTCATGCTCAGCAATGTTCCCACTTACAGTGTATAACGTCATGCCTTTCCCATAATACCGTGACCACCAGGAGAACTTCAGCCTCCCCGGTTTGGTTGGGATGCAGTGTGTTGTTGATGGAACCATACCAGCCAGCTCAGGCTTGTCCAGTTCTAGTGCCTTAGTGTGTTGTGCTGGCCTGGTTACAATGGAGGCCAATGAGAAGTCCCTCTCCAAGGTACGATCAATCTGATTGTGATTGCTTTGATTTCTTTTGACAATTGAGCGTGTGGCGTAGACGTTATCATAGCTTCATTGTGTATTTACTTCTCAAGGTGGCACTTGCTGAAATCTGTGCCAAATGTGAGCGATACATTGGAACAGAAGGTGGGGGAATGGACCAGTCCATCTCGTTTCTGGCAGAGAAAGGAACCGTGTGTATAAAATCAGTTTTCACTAAGTATTCTCATTTAACATACAGCAGTAAAATATGAAATGATTGCATGGCTGATAACATCTTTGACAGTTAAACATTAAAAATAAAAAATTACGAGCAGGTGTTATTTTAAGTGTCTATGGGTCGGAGTCTAGCACAATCAAACAATCAAACATCAATCTGAAATGTGAACATAACTGTACAAATAGGCTAAATCTAGGTAGTTCACTTCTCTACATAGTGTGTACCCTTAAAGACTAGTTTAAAGTAATCTGTAATCAGTGTGGCACCCTCTTATCGGATCCCATCACAGGCCAAGCTGATTGAGTTCAACCCGCTGCGAGCCTCTGATGTCCAGCTTCCGGGCGGTGCCGTGTTTGTGATCTCCAACTGCTGTGTGGAGATGAACAAGGCGGCCTCTTCTCACTTTAACATCCGAGTGGTCGAGTGTCGGATAGCCACAAAGGTATGATCCTTTATTCAGAGTTGACTTGTACCCGAAAGGTTGCTAGTTCGATCCCCGTATCCTACTAGCTGAGTGTCGAGGTGTCCTTGAGCAAGACACCCCACCTGCTCCCGACGAGCTAGCTGTCGCCTTGCATAGTTGACTCCGCTGTCGGTGTGTGAATGTGTGTAGGAACTTTTGTAAGTTGTTTTGGAAGCTAATCCAGTATAATGGACTGGGGCCTTATTTATAAAACTCTGCGTAAAACCCTCCCTAAAACATTGCGTACGCCCAAACCTCAGAATCTGCGTACGCACAAAAATATTCAGATCCATAAAACTGCGGCGCACACCTCTGCGCACTCTTGTTGTTATAAATACCAACGTGCTTTGAAGTTTGCGCTCGTGCACAAGTGCCATGTTCCTCCCAAGATCGTCTCATAACAGTCCTTTAAAAGTCAATGCTAATCAAGCAATGAATATTCCTAGTATATAACGAGCCTTTGCTGACCTATCATTACACGGGAAAATAGATAGGCCTACGCCCAAGAAAGACGTGCTTTTGTCTCATACCCCTTGCCAAATCCTCCAGCAATATGTAAAGCTGCCATATTTTAGCTGGTTAGAATACAGAGTTCTATGGGAAATGGATGCATGTCCAACTTTGACCTGTTGGTGGCGCTAGAGCTCAGATTTGTCTTTTAGCTCCATATTCAGAAGTTTTGTCAGGCATGGTCAGAAGATCATATCTGCCAAGTTGCGAGAGGATTGGACTAAATTTGTGGTAGAAGTAGCATTTTGAAGGTTTTTGACATAATCCAAGATGGTGGAAAATCCATCATGTGCAAAAGTACGGTTGAACTCTGCTTGGCCCAAGGATTCAAATGATACCTTGGTTGTGAAGATTGGATGGATGAGTCAAAAGTTGATCTGTTGGTGGCGCTAGAGCTCAAATTTGATTTGCTCTTGCGGCCAAACGGTTTTGGCTGTAGTGATCAAAATGGAGACATTTTGTCAAGCATGGTCAGAAGATCATATCTGCCAAGTTGCGAGATGATTGGATTAAATTTGTGGTAGAAGTAGCATTTTGAAGGTTTTTGACATAATCCAAGATTGCGGAAAATCCATCATGTGCAGAATTACGTGTGTTGAACACGGCTTGGCCCAAGGATTCCATTGATACCTTGGTTGTGAAGATTGGATGGATGGGTCAAAAGTTATAAACATGAATGCATGTCCAAATTCGACCTGTTGGTGGCGCTAGAGCTCATTAGCTGGCGACCCCAAATTCGCTGTGAGAGCTTATTGGCCTGTCCTGAATCAGTGTGCCAAATTTCACAACTTTTTACCAAGGCGTTCTATGGGCTGCCATAGACTCCCATGGCAGGAAAATAATAATAATAGGAATTCCTTGGAAAACAATACGTGTCTTCGCAGCTTCGCTACTTGACCCCTTAAAATAAAATAAATCCGAAGTGATATGCGCAACGTGCGTTAGGGATCCAGAGTGTTCTTCTTCCTTTGCGATAATTGCCGGTTTGCAACCCGATGTGGTGCATTACCGCCACCAATTCCTGTGGTCGTCTCCAGAGTTTGCTGTTTGTAAAACTTTGCGGTACCTTTACTCCAGGGTGAAAGGATGCGTAGAACTGCGCACTCTTTTCCACATGGATTTTTTTCAAATAAATCACGACGTTGGGGGTGAAAGATGCGTACACACATTTCCTCCCTGTTTCCGCAACATTTTCGTGCGGAGAGACCTGTATAAATGAAGCCCCTGGTGTTGATGCAGATGCTGGCCAAGGTGAAGGGTCTGGAGTGGAAGAGGTTGGTGAAGCTGGCCCAGGTGCAGACTGAGCTGGGAGCCTCTCTGGAGGAGATGCTGAGCCTGGTAGAGGAGGTGCTGCACTCTGGTGCGTACAGCAGAGCTGAGATCTGCCAGGCCCTGGGCATCACCCCGGAGCAGTTCAGTACAGACCTGCTCAGCTCCAACACGCAGCATGGTAGGAGCGCGGCCAGAGACTTCAAATACTTTTCAATGCCTGTCTTGTGAGGCTTAAGGCTAACATTTAGCATGTGTTCTTTCCCTTTTCTCCCTGTTTCTGCCCATGTTTTCTGTAGTCACTCACTTCAAGCTGTACCAGCGGGCCAGGCATGTGTATGGGGAGGCCTGGCGAGTCCTGCGCTTCAAGAGTGTCTGTGATTCTCAGCCCGCCGACTCCATCCCTCTCCTGGGAGACTTGATGCAGCAGAGCCATGCCAGCTGCAGGGACCTGTATGAATGCAGCTGTCCTGAACTGGACCAGTTAGTCAACATTTGTTTGTGAGTAATTTTCGCAGCACTTTTCGCAGCACTTATGATTTTAAGCATCTAACATAATGAACGTACATAATTGAGATGTCAGAGATAATTGAGATCAAATATACCTCAGATGGTGTCGTTAAGTTTGACGCAGTGGTTCCAAATCTTTGTTTGGCCACATTTTTATGTCTGATATTGTGTGCGATGTCTTACATCTTTTGGGGAACTATTAGAATAGGGTTACATGCCTGTATGTTAGAAATACCCCTTATTATTACACAACGTGTGTGATATCGAGTGCAAATATAGGGCGATATTACACAGGTCAACAACTGATTGCACAGCTGCGTCAGCGCGCGGTCAAACGACAGTTAAACACGCCAGAATAAATGGTGGAAAAAACTCATTCGTTCCTTGGTTTATTTGTCGTATAATAAATAATTATGACCGCCACGAAGCAAAGCGGAGGTCATATAGGTTTAGTCAGAATTTTTTTTTTTGTTTTTTTTTTCATATAAGCAAATTTCTGTCAAGGAGTCCCGGGTCACTGAAAGACCGGGGTGCACGAAACTTGGTGGGCATGTTGCCCCACAAGGATAGCGTGGAACCATTGTTTTTCGTTTTGATTCATTGCCCGCTTGCCGGAATGGACCCCCCGAAAGGGGAGCGGAGGGAGGACCACTTTTTTTTTGTATGTTGGTCTTAAGGGGCCATGTCAACCCATCCCATAACCACTCATTTCATGTATAGCGCCACCTAGTTAAACATGAAAAAGCAAAAATGAGGTGTTGCATGAAATTGGAAGTGTAGGATCATTATGACACCCTCTGAATGCACGCCAAGTTTAGTGGAATTCCCTTCATGGGGGGGGGATACAATAAATTAATTTATGTTACTGTACACCAACTGGCCTGTAGGTGGCCAGACACAGTTTTCTGTCAATATCTTGAGAATTGTATCTTTTTGTATTTTTGTATCTTTTGCGTATGTTTGCCTCGAGGGCCCATGTTAACCCATTTCATATGCACACATGTGCATAAACAGATACACACCCACACACATTCACCCACACACACAAACACACCTACATACACAAAAATACACACACACATCATGCGCACACACGCAAACACACCAAAAAAAGCAAATTCACATGCAAACACACCCACTTCACACAAATAAACTCACACAGAAACACACTATACACAAAACAACCACACACTGCACACACACCTTTTAAAATAAAAAATGTGCTGGACTGGGCGGCGGTCATATTCTGTACCGCTCTGCGGTACATCTAGTTTATTACATACTCGTCTTTGTATTTCGTCTCGTCCTGCGGACTCGACAAAATACGTCAGACTCATAAAAATATCCAGCCGTACTGAACTGTGTAATAACCTATACTTATTCTCACACTGTTAATTACTTCAAAACCAATTTCACCATCTTTCAAAAACGGTCTGATTTTAATTTGCTTTAAGGCCCGCCTCCCGAGTAGCCCAGTCTGCTGTGATTGGTCAGATGCTTTGCTTTGTGCGTCGCCAAATTCACCCCCCCCCCCCACGTCACACACAAGCTGTTTCACGCAAACTGTTACAGATTTTTCTAGCTTAGTAGACATAAAGGGTTAGACACAAAGGGAAAAGTCAATGATGTCACCCCCTTAAAAATAGAAAGTAAAGTATGAGGAATGTAACCTCAGGGTTGGGTAACACTAGCCTAACACGTATCCTCTTGGTGATGGGAAGGCCATGTGTTCCCGCTCATACGTTGGTGTGACACCGTATCAGAATGCTTTTCCTTTCTGTTGTCCGGGGAGCAGGAAGGCGGGCGCCGTGGGGTCCCGGCTGACAGGGGCTGGCTGGGGCGGCTGTGCGGTCTCCATGGTTCCCAATGACGAGGTGGAGTCGTTCATACGGATAGTGAGGGAAACGTACTACACCCCGGAGCCCCGCAGGGCAGCCATGGAGAAGCAGAGTCTGTTTGTGTCAAAGCCAGGAGGTGGAGCCACCATCTTCATCGAGGAGTAAAGATGATCACACGTGTTTACAACTGCTTGGATTAATAATCAAATCCTCTGGGAGAATCCTTTTGAAATATTGTCGTGGAAAAATTGATTAGAAGATGCAATCTATAATCTGTGACCAAATTAAAGGGATTGTTATTTACAGAATGTATAAGCAATCACTCTTTGCAGATACTGTTTTTTACTGTAATCATAGTTGTTGGGAAATCATGTTCTTCAGTGATGAAATTAAAATAATTATCTGACAAAAGTGGATCCTGTAAGTTTTGTGAGCCCCCCCTCCCCCCATACTCCCATAAGAGGCCTATTGCAGGTCCTCCAAAACCCAAACAGATTCAATCCAGTTAGAAAAAAAACAGTTTCTTCAATAGAATTTGTAATGAATAATAGTGTAAAGAATATGCCAAGATATAACATGTTATCGAAAGGGATGGGTGTTGTAATAGTAATTTCTTTAACCACTCGATTTGGTTAAATAGAGCCGCTAGGTGAGCATCAGCCGTACTGCAGGTAACTTTGTTGGTGTTGTCTCAAACCACACAAGGGGAAGTTTAGAGTGTACGGAACTGTAGGACTTCTATGGACGTGATATGCGTGATATTTAACACAAAGGGCCCCACACAAGGTAAAAGGAATTTGTACGTTACGAATGTAACTATGGTTCTGAGAATTCCTTGATGACTGCCAGTAGTAGTACACAAAGTGGATATGTCTCCTCGTGCTCCGTGCAGGTCGAGACCTTATAAAAACAAGGACGCCCAGACTGGGCGCCTCTCCGGGTTGGAGACTCAGCGCCTTCAGCGAACTCCGGTGTCGTCGGCGCGCCTTCACTCCATCCAGCAGGGGCATCACTCGGTGGCTGACTACACCCTCCAATTCCGTACCCTGGCGGCCTGTTGCCATTGGGGGGAAGAAGCCCTGATGAGCAGCTACTCCTGCCTAAGCTTGGCCGACAAGATCCTGGATGGGATCCTGCGCGAGTGACCCGACTCCCTGGCAGAGCTAATTTCCGTTGCTCTCACAATGGACCAACGCCTGCTGGAGCGCCGGGAACAGCGGACACTTCGTTCCACCCGCTCCACGGAATCCCCTTGCCCCAGGACTCTCCCCCGTGACCTGGTCCCCTACTCCCCGGCGGCTGCTCCCCAATCCCTCAACCCGGAACCAATGGAGCTCAGTCGGTTGCGTCTCAGCGCCACCGACCGGAAGAGTTGCTTCCAAGAGCACCTCTGCCTCTATTGCAGAGCCCCCGGCCACGTCATCCAGGCCTGCCCCCTGCGACCAAAAGATCGGGCTCACTAGGGACGGGGGCCCTGGTGAGTCGCACTTATTTCCCCCGCACCCACAAGACTCCTCCCATCCTGCTCCCGCCGCGCTGGCTTGGGGTAAGGAGTCTCATTCCATCGGCGCGTACCTCGACTCTGGCGCCGACGACTCCTTCCTGGACTTGGGGTTCGCACGTCAAGCAGGAATTCCCTTGCTTCCTGTCCGGCCTCCTCTCCAGGGGGTCGCTACAGACGGCCGTCCCCTACCTCCCATTGCCCATCGAACTGTGCCCTTGACCAGGTGCGTCGCTAGCCATTGAAAACATTCGGGGCTGTAGCCCAGAAGTTAGTCCTCTAAGACGGGGGTTCGGGGGTTTCTCCCCCGAGAAATGTTTTTAATCGGGCTGATGAACATTCAATTATAACGTAGTTTGAGAAGGAAAGAAACGATCAATGGTCATGTCTGCCTCCTGTCGGGGCAGACCTACTGAGTAGGTTAATGTTTAAGTTAAGGATATGATATTCCTATCCTATGTTAAGGATAGGAAAGTGCACCACATACACCAGCAGTGATGAGACTACAGCCTAATACTGTAAAACCAGCCCCAGTTAAACGAGTCCCTTTACTGGCCGGTAGATTAAACAAGTAAACGAGACGTCGGGTTAGTTTTTTCTAGAAGTTGGCGATAACCATCAATAACTGGATGGACACCGCCGGAAAACGAGAAGAAGAAAAAGATTGTAACGCGAGTGAACGTTCCATGAATATTTTGTGATATTCATGGAAAGGATATCGAGGCGCAGGTGGTGGGGAGGGGTTGCAGTTCGGTGGTGTGAGGATCTCGTCACTGCTATTTGCGGATGATGTGGTCCTCCTGGCATCATCGGCCTGTGACCTTCAGCACTCACTGGATCGGCTGGCGGCCGAGTGTGAAGCGGCTGGGATGAGGATCAGCACCGCTAAATCTGAGGCCATGACTCTTAGCAGGAAACCGGTGGATTGCCTACTCCGGGTAGGAAATGAGTCCTTAGCCCAAGTGAAGGAGTTTAAGTACCTCGGGGTCTTGTTCGCGAGTGAGGGGACGATGGAGTGTGAGATTGGCTGGAGAATCGGAGCAGCGGGGGCGGTATTGTGTTCGCTTTACCGCACCGTTGTGATGAAAAGAGAGCTGAGCTGCAAGGCAAAGCTCTTGATCTAC
>OMLJ01115629.1:0-13676 GCA_900302595.1 Gadiculus argenteus | reverse complement strand
ACATGTCTATAAATACAGCACATACGTCTATAAATACAGAACATATTTCTTTAAATACATGTCTATAAATAGATACTCAAGGGGGGTTCAAAGAGAAAGGAAAATAAATATTTGAATGCACCAGTACACTATGAAGGAAAACACCCGGACATTATGAAGGAGAACACCAGGACACTATGAAGGAAAACACCAGGACATTATGAGGGAGAACACCAGGACACTATGAAGGAGAACACCAGGACACTATGAAGGAGAACACCAGGACACTATGAAGGAAAACACCAGGACACTATGAAGGAGACACTAGGAAGGAGAACACCAGGACACTATGAAGGAGAACAGCAGGACACTATGAGGGAGAGCACCAGGACACTATGAAGAACACCAGGACACTATGAAGAACACCAGGACACTATGAAGAACACCAGGACACTATGAAGAAGACACTATGAAGGAGAGCACCGGGACACTATGAAGAGGACACTATGAAGAACACCAGGACACTATGACGAACACCAGGACACTATGAAGAAGACACTATGAAGGAGAGCACCGGGACACTATGAAGGAGACACTATGAAGGAGAACACCAGGACATTATGAAGGACAGCACCAGGACACTATGAGGGAGAGCACCAGGACACTATGAAGCAGGGCTCACATGTGCGGGTTCTGGAAGGCCGCTCCGGCGGTGTGCAGCGTGAACCGTGACGTGGATTTGATCGGAGGGTTGGCAAAGTTCAGCTTCAGAGCTTTGCGTTTACCTGAGACGAAGGAAAGAACAAAGTAGATATTAAAACCTGCAAAAATAAGAAAGCGGGCGTTTTTGTTGAACGAAGGAAAGACGTGAAGAACACCACATACTGGGAAAAGGTGACCGAGCAAACGAAAACCAAAACGTGGAGAAGAGATGAATGAAGGAAGGGATGAGGTCATGCGTTTCACGATGCAACCAAACAAAAAATGACATTCCTTTACCCGTTATTGATGCCTGGAGATCGATGATATTGGTCACGACTACACCTCAAAAATCATGATTTGGTACTTTGACTTTAAATCAAATCATACATCAAATATAGAAAACCATTTCTGGAAATCAGAAGAAAAAAAAACATAGGGTAGTATACGGTAGTATTAAATAGGTAGATCAGTTATATGCTAATAATTTATACTTGCATCACACATTTAAGTGCTCAAATTGTACACTATTCATTAACTCATTTAGTAATTAAATTGGCCCTTTATTTAATCATCAGTTCATCTTTGCCACTATGTTAGTGAAGTTACATCAAGTAATGGCTGTTATGCCATCACCAATTAGGCTAGTGTTCTAGAAGGCACTAGTCCAAACAATCCAACCAAAAATGATCATGTAGTATTGCGATTCCACATACTGTATGAACAGGTCTATGCATCACCATGAACTGAACCTCACAATGTAAGAGAATGAACAAGTAGAAGGACACTACTGGCTACAGTACACGTGTGAACCTTCTGACCACAAAAAACACAGACTGCAGATCTCGCAGTCGCAGGAGATCTCAAGAGTGTCCCCGTCTTCCAAGGCTGGCTACTATCCCAGCCTGCTCTGATGGTATACGTTCAGAGAGCCAGTCCGTTATGCGCTCTATGTGTCACCCAGTAGCTCTATGTGCCATTTTGTCCACTTTTTCTCTCTCCATCTAAATTGAGGTGGTTTGAGGGTTGGTCTGGCTTATCGTTCAATTGCAGATAACACTGCCATTTTCTATCCCAAAGCAAGACTAGCGATATTGTCTCGCACTTAATACCACATCTTCTTGTGTGGTACAGAATATCAAATAGTTCTCATACTGTGCCGAGTTTCAAATGCACTTGAAGACGCACACAATACAAATAAATGACTCAATACAGATCATACAATACGGAATATCGATGTGCTCTGCTGGAATAACGGTAAACACAGGTGGAGAAACAGCATCAAGTCAATCCAGCCAGGAGAGAAGAGGTGTGTTTAGTGACAGACGGCAGGCAGGACCAGAGGTGTGTTAGTAGCAGAACACTGTAACCAACCACCCTGGAGGGCCAGGTTCTCTGGCATTCATGTTAGAACAGAACATCTTCTCTGTGACGAGACAGAAGCATGGCTCAGTCAGGAGCAGACCAGAGGTCAGAGGGGAGTCCAGAGTGTCCAGGTGTCAAAGGACAGGCCAGACCAGAGGCTTGTACCGAGGACGAAGGAGACGGCCCATTCGTTAAGACTTAATTGATATAGAAATGTAAGTGCAGGTTTCATGTCAAATCGTACAAGTACCCAATGTGGTCCTGCTGGCTGTCTAAGCTATGCTACTAGCGCACGCAGCACTGCAGCATTAAAACCAATGGACCGTCGGCACAAGCCTGCAGCACCCATCCACTCTGAGGGCGGGGTTAGTGACAGACTCCCCCATGTCAGGACGCCAGGCAGGCAGACAGACAGACAGAGAGAGAGAGATGGTAGAGAGAGGTTTGGTCTGTAGCAAAAAGGGGTGTGGCTTACTTGGGGGAGCTCCAGAAAGGTTTATCTGAAAGCCTAGAGGCAAGAAGACAGCGATTTGTTTTACACGTCGCTCCTATTTCACCTGTCAGCTCGCAGTAACCTCAGCAGGACACAGCTGGGTTTACTTCAGGGAGACCCATTTACCGTGACCTACCTGTATAGTGACCTCTGAATGTTCCCCCCACTTTATATACCACTGAAATTAGACGTTTACACCACTAATTGCATGAAGGAATTAACTGATAATAACCCTGAATAATGGATAAATTAATTCTGCTTATACCCCTGGTATAACAGAAATGGTCCCGTCATTCATGTAGAAAGTAAGAGTATATTTAGGGTAGGAAGAGAAGAATCGTTTTCTGGTTAGAGTGTCTACCTGTAGGTGTCATAGAGCAGGACGCCTTCGACCCTATCTGCTCCTTAAGGACATAATTGTTGCTTTGGATTACTCAACTGTCTAGCCTTGTGAGACCATCCTGATCTTGCGACCTCCATTGTATTTACTCGCAAATCAGTCTGGTAACCTGCAATGGAGAAAATGTGGAGGTGGTCGCCAAACTAACGGACAATCAGTGTTGGTTTTGAGGCGAGTTTAGGTGTGACGCCACGAGAAGTGACTGTGGATCCTTCCTTTGGGATATGGACACCTGAAAGTGTACCTTTTACATGGAAATTCTCATTACACAAACGACAAACATCCTTTACCGACATGTTGCTTCCTTGCTGAGCTAACGAGCTATGCTTTGCCTCGACACTGTTAGTACGTCATACGCTTCGCTGATGTGATCGCTTGATTCGGCCCATCTATCACCAACATAGGTGGTGATAGACAGATGGTTTATCCAATCAGCTAACTGGTATTTTTCCCCCTTCCCAAAAGTTCTCCAACGGAAGGTTCCCAGAGGGATATGCTGAGCAAATGCGAATCAATCCATCTGGCGGAGTCAGGTTATAAACTGTCTACTAAATAGAGGTGAATTTTAAAAGCAATCCCATGTTGTCTATTCACTGGCAAGGCTGATGTCTGAGCCAGGGTGTACAGCGTCACAACCACAGGGTTAGAATGCATTTAATGGGCCGCAGGACACATGGACATGCATGTTCAACACCTTCACGATGAGCAGACATGGAGAGAGAGAGGAATGGCATGGGGCTAATGAACAGGGAATCATACCGACACCCACCGTTCAGAATCACACAACTTAAAATAAGAGCATGAATGATGTAACAAAGCACTCGTTAAAAAGCAGCTGAAGGTTGTCCCGGCACCGGGAGATTCTCACCGTCAGCATGGAGTCGGAGGGCATTAGTGAGCATAAAGGGTTAAAACAACAGTCAGGAGACAACATAGTACACCACCGAAACTGATCTTAACACAACACTCAACTACCTGGTCTGGTTATCACAGTGGTTTGGGAGTAGGCATTATTTTAATATTTATCTCTTACATTGTGATTACTGTATTAATAGTTGTTATTTTTCTTCTGCAGTGAACCCACATTTCCCATCAGGGATTAATAAAGTATAGAGTAGCTTTGTGTTATTATTGTCGTCATTGTTCTATTGTTTTGATTCAATTGCTGGTGTTGGTGCACCAGGGCCAAAAACATCATGGTCCAACTAAATAAAGTTAAATAAAAACCTAGAGAAGTTAATGTTAAACAGCTTACCCTTATCATCCAGTTATATCATTCAAAATAGATTGATATACATTGAATATCGTACAAATGAATATCCATTCTTCATATATTCTAAAGCAGGTAGACACAGATACAACTATTTGGAAACCAACCATGAACATAGACACAAAACCTGCCTGGATGTGGACTGCTTATTAAAAACACAAGCACCATCTCCAAAGGTAAATCCATAACAACTATCACATTAAACCTTAAGGGTTTTCTAAGCTGTAAGCTAACATAAATGCATCCATTGTGTTGTGCACTCGGTTTGTTGCAGGGCTGTGTTCTTGAAATTAGAAATATTCACGTTGAAGGATGTTGCCTGGCATCTCTGATTGTCGTGGTACTGCAATTAGTTAATAAACGAGTAAATAGACAGTGTAATTACCTGTTTCAGTCTGACATCTCCAGCAGGTGTTGGGCTCTGGAATCAAAAAAGAAAACAAAACGGACTTTGAACCAAAGGACAATCGTAAGATACTCACCCAAGCTTGTAATGTTCAAAAAAACCCCCATAAGACCCGTGTGACCAAAAAAAAACACCCTTCCACTATAACGCAGCACCACTACAGCGCATTAAATCGCTTAACAACATTAAAACGCTGATCAGAAAATCGCATAAACCCCCCCACCACCACTAAACCACGACGTGTTCAATCCTGCAGGAATCGCATCCTTTAGCTTCTGCATCGATAACACTTCAAGTCAAGGCCAGCTTGTTGTGATGGTGTACGATCCACGATCCCATCATCATCACAGCATCATCGGGCTCCAACCGAGGGATTACAGCACAGGATCAACTCGTAGAACGCAGGACACACTCGTACACACACAAGATGACACCGTTTGGCCATCGGAAATCCCGCATTGCGTTGGATTACATATTTACATCTGACTACCCCCCACACACAACCGATGCATAAAGATGACATTGCCGTGTTCTTCTAGTCCCTACCCTGCATGTTGCTCAGGGTGGCGGTGCTGTGGTTGCTCAGGGTGGCGGTGCTGTGGTTGCTCAGGGTGGTGGTGCTCAGGGCGGTGGTGCTGTGGTTGCTCAGGGTGGTGGTGCTGTGGTTGCTCAGGGTGGTGGTGCTGCTCAGGTGGTGGTGGAGGCTCGGGGTCGCTGAGCTGATCCGACTGGGAGGCGCCGTCGGTGTGTGTCTGGAGTCCATCAGCAGCTCTGGGCTGCGGAGCGACGGACTACAGAGACCAGGGGGACCCGGGAGCGACGGACTACAGAGACCAGGGGGGACCCGGGAACGACGGACTACAGAGACCAGGGGGACCCGGGAGCGACGGACTACAGAGACCAGGGGGACCCGGGAGCGACGGACTACAGAGACCAGGGGGACCCGGGAGCGACGGACTACAGAGACCAGGGGGACCCGGGAGCGACGGACTACAGAGACCAGGGGGACCCGGGAGCGACGGACTACAGAGACCAGGGGGACCCGGGAGCGACGGACTACAGAGACCAGGGGGACCCGGGAACGCGGACTAAAGAGACCCAGGAGACCCACAAACAGAGGAGACCGGTGACCAGACACTCCGGGGACCAGAGGAGACCGGAGATCAGAGAAATCCAGAGATCAGAGACTTCACCCTTCTGCCAGTCGGAAGTAGAGATAAGAGCCAACCGGAAAGAGATAACAGCTACCCGGAAGTAGAGCAGAAAACGGCTAGGCTTACTAAGCTAAAGCTAACGCCGTCCTTAAAATCGAGCCAACACCGCTGAGAGCTGTTACATTAACCCGTAGACGGGGCTCGGGTTTAAAGGAACAGATTAACTAACTGGTTTTACGGTGGAAGAGCAACCTTAACTTTAATGAAACGTCCAATTGCTGGGATGGCGAACTGAAGCTTTGCTGAAGCTTTACGACCTGCGATCAGCTGACCAGGTGACAGCCAATCAGCTGACCGAATGACAGCCAATCAGCTGACTGAGTGACGTATCTACCTCAACGTCAAAGCAACATAATAATACAAGATAAAAAAAATAAAAAGAATGGTTGATGAACGCCACCATCAGAACAGTTGATAATATATTGATAAGATCATTTATTAATCAGATGTTACAGCAGCAAATCGCAACAGAAACAGTGCAAGTCAAGGCAGAATAAATATAAACAGATTGATAATATACAGAAATAGGCCTACACCTCATTAATCATAAAACTATATATAAATGTAGGGTAAACAAAAATAAATATATATAGAGTATAGTTGCATATCTATATGTATGAATGTATGAATAACATATATATTTTAATGAGTATACATAGAATACATGTGAAAGGCTACAGGCTATGTGAAATTCTTGCGGTCAGACAAACGTCCACACAGAGTAGATGTAGCAGAGAAACAGCAAGTTGGTGATCAAGTAGACCCAGAAGAAGGTGACGTCGATCTTCACAGCCAGCCGGCTGTAAAAACCCAACTTCCTGTCCCCCAGAGAGACCTCTGAGGGCACTTCCTGTCGCACACTCTTCACTTCCTTCAGGATAAGCTTCAGCAGGAAGAGGTCCTGATGCCCCTCCTTCTCCCCCTGCTCCTCCGGTGGTTTCTCTTCGCTGGGCTCTGGGGAAGGAGCGAGAGGAGAAGCAGAGGAGAGGAGGAGAAAGGATGAGGAAGTGAAACTATTCTCTATGCATACACACACACACACACACGCAATTGTAGCAGTAACTGCTATTCAGGGTGATACCAATTAAGTTGACCAAATTTAAAATTCACCAAAATCACCAAACAAGTATCAGCGTGCCACTAATGTGCACTGTTGGTGTTTTTAGCCAGGCTATTGTGGGCGTGGCTATCCACCCTGGGTCACACTGATTCACCTGATTGGGGGGCTTCCGTCGGGGTCTCAGTGACGACACAGGACGGGGAGGGTTCAGGCTTGGCGGGGCGGCTGTCCATGTCAATCAGGAAGCTGACCAACATGGCCTCTATCAGACTGAGCGTCATCAGGCTGAAGATCACGATGGAGTACAGAGCTGGAGACACACACACACACACACACACACATAAACGCACAAACAGACAGATACATAAACATACACACACACACACACACACACGCACACACACACACACACAAACACACACACACGCACAGACCCACAGACCCACACACACACACACACACACACACAGTCTCTCACCAGGGCCCTCTAGGATAACCAGGCTACCAAACAGCAAGTCATTCACCTTGGCCGCAAGGCACCACCTCCCAGCCTCAGCTGGATCCCCCCTGACCCAGCCTCTCACCTATCAGGGGCAGCTCGTTGGAGGTGGAGGGCAGGGTGTCCTGGAGGATGAGCAGCAGCACGGAGATGGACAGCAGCAGGGTGACCTTCAGCGAGAGCTTCTCCCCCCGCGCCTCACTGATGAAGAACGTCCCCACGTCCAGCACCAGGAAGTATAAGAGCGGCAGGATGCAGTTTATGATGTACAGCATGGGCCTCCGCTTCAGGGTGATCTGCAAACGAATTCGCCACACCAACTTTGTTCATAATAGAAATGCAGCACATTCAGTCCAACAAAGGAAGAGCTTTGTGTTTACCAGGTGAGTCTGTGTGGTATAGGAAGAGCTTTGTGTTTACCTGGTAAGTCTGTGTTGTATTGGAAGAGCTTTGTGTTTACCTGGTGAGTCTGTTGTATAGGAAGAGCTTTGTGTTTACCTGGTGAGTCTGTGTTGTATAGGAAGAGCTTTGTGTTTACCTGGTGAGTCTGTGTGGTATTGGAAGAGCTTTGTGTTTACCTGGTGAGTCTGTTGTATTGGAAGAGCTTTGTGTGGTTACCTGGTAGGCGAGTCTAGGCAATTGGAGTCCATTATACACCTCAACCGTGGAGAAGATGGTGATGCTGACCACCTCCCACTCCCCATTGGTGGACATGAAAGTCTCAGACATAGAGGTCAGAGACGTGCCGTTGGAATATGGATAGACTACGACTCCTGACAGGGACATTTCAAAGTCAAATTTAATTAGACCCTGACACAGTTCAAAGAAAAATCTAACATAATTTAGAACTTATATTATATTGTATCATATTATAAATATAGATATAAATTACAATTTGGATACCTTTCCTGGTTAAATGTTTAGTGGTTTGTTTCGTTTGGATCGCTTTTAATCAGCGGCATTGGTCACGACTTGAAGAAGCGTTGGTTAATTAATGCGTTGGTTAATTAATATGGATATGTGCCTACTGACAAGGCTTATGGTATTGGAAGGTGTTTGAGGGAAGGGCTTACCATGCATTTTTGCATAGCATGTCAAAATAAAGTGCATTTTCATCAAGACAATGCCATGGTAGCCTCGATAGACTGTCCAGATATTCATGTTTGAGTTTTGTAATAAATATCAGTCTGACCTCGGCTGGGTAGAACGGGATTTCCACATATGGGTGTTTTACAAAACCACGAGTCAATAAGAGTGACACTCGTCCTCTCTTCCCCCTTGTCAAATCCGGTTGGAAGCAGTTGGAAGTAAAGCAAAAACATAATTTCCTCTCAGAAGAGACTTCTGTGCATTTTTCATTTTTTCTTTCCTTGGCTGTGCCATTCTTTTTTTTAGTACTGCAGACTGCAACACTCCTTGTTCGTTATTAACTGAAACTCCCCCTAGACCTGATTGGTCTTATCATACCTCCCTGAGCTCTGATTGGTACTATCATAACTCCCTTGAGTGCTGATTGTTCCTATCATACTCCCCCCTAGCTCTGATTGGTCCCAGATTGGTCCCCCCCAAATTTTTGGAAAAGGCCTACAGCGGGATTGAAGCCTGATTGATGTGCCGATAGAAACCGGACGGTCTCATGAGGCTAACAGAATCGTGATTTTTTTAGATGTGACATATTATACCAGGTGTGAGTGTGATTAGCCGTTACAAGCCGTTTTGAAAATCTGCGTCCTCTGACATCACTAGTGGGTGTGTCCACCTAGATGTGTGCTGGAGAGATCAGTCAACCAGCCTACGCAGTGGACTGAAGCAAACGTTGCTCATCTATCCATCATACATCTAGGTGGACACGCCCACCTGTGATGTCAGAAGACGCACATTTTCAGAACAGCTTGTAACTGCTAATCACACCCACACCTGGTGGTGGTATAATACGTCCCCCTTCATCTTGTTTCCAACCACGTGTATGCATGTGTAACGCGTTGTCTCTCCTCGGACATGTGAGCGGTATCGCCGGTGGTTACCGAAGTAGGAGAAGGTGCCGACGGTGAGGTTGCAGCGTTGGATGTCCACAGGGAAGCGATACAGGTTCATCTGGCAGGTGGTCTTCAAAGCCCACTTAGACATACCGGTGACATGACCATCAGGTAACAGGAAGAGGGTGGGCGAGTCGAGCGTAGCTCCGCTGTTCGAGACTCTGGGGGACCAGAGTACTAATCTTTAACCACAGCTCCGCCTAACAGACCACCATTGTACAACCTAACCCCTAACCTTAAAGACTTTGAGGCGAAAGTGCCTTAACCATAAGGGACTGTGAGATTACCAATAATAGTGGTAGTCTCACAGTTACCACTATTATGGTAACATGTTGAGTACATGTTGGTTTCTGTAGGTGGTGCTGTGTTTAGGATGTATGAATTGCTTGCTGGGAGCAAGCAATTATTTATTATTTATTTTAGTGACACACAGATTGGCTGGAAACACGATATACTGTATGAAGCAATAATATTAAACCAGTTCATAAACAGCCTGCCAAAATTCATTATCATTTACAGCTTCCTTAAATCAAAAGATAACTTTTCATTAAAAGGTCAATGGACCATCCTACTACTATTTAACAATGTTAAACATGGTTTAACATTGTTAAATAGTAGGAAGATTTTTAACGGTTGAATGGTGTGTTAGTCGATTCAAAGGTTAAATAGTGTGTTACAGTCAGGGTTAAAAGTTATAGTGTGTTAGTCGATTCAAAGGTTAAATAGTGTGTTATAGTAAGGGTTAAAGGTGTGTGTTAGTCAGGGTACATAGTACATAGTAAACACAGTAAAGGTATGTATTACATAGTAAAGGTATGTATTACAGTCAGGGTTAAAGGTAAAGTAGTGTGTTACAGTCAGGGTTAAAGGTAAAATAGTGTGTTACAGTCAGGGTTAAAAGTGTGTTACAGTCAGGTGTACGAGGCAGTCAGGGTGAAATGGAGCCTACTCTTCTTGGATCATGATATCTGGCAACCACATCATCGCTCTTGGAACATCAATGTACTCAATGCCACAGAAACGTTTAGGGTCCCAGCTGAGAAATTCATTCTTCCAAAGCTACACAAACAGAAACACTGAATCAGTGACATCATGAATGAAATATCTTCGACTGCATGAAAACGATAGACTGTATAAAGCAATGCAAACAGGCTAACACATAATATTCAACTGGTGTGTTGGGTATCAGCCTGAATGATGCACTTTCCAGTGAGGTCCCCAAATTTTGAGGTCTCCAAATTTGTAACTTTTACTCCCTCAGAGTCGTTAACATAGTTCCGGTTTAAAAGGTATTATTTTAGTATAATTTCATAGAGATTCCTTTGCCATCCGGTCCCTATAAAATCCCCTTAAATACACTGGGAGAAGTTCTGGTTGACTGCCCCCAAACATATGGAGTAGGAAGTAGATGGGCTTTTTTTTGCGTATATTTTTCAAATCGCGCTCTTTTCCTTAATAATATACACAGTTTAAATTGTTTCAGACATTTCTGCATGCTATTGATATTTAATTAATTCCATTAATTTCTAGTATTTTATTCCACTTTCTCTATGTATAGGCGTTTGTCTTTTTTTCCAATTGTCAGGATAATACTTACCATTGAAATACTTAATGATAATACTGATAATACGTAATGATAATACTTACCATTGTGTGCCAGGTCTGTGAAGTGAAGGTCTGGGCCTTCTCGTTCTGCAGGGAGCAGATCAAACTCCAAGTAAACATTATTATTATATATGATATATATTAGATATACAATTAATGTCCCAATGTGTAACATTTCCACTGGGAAAACATTTCTGAAAATTGCCTGGGCACATCTGTAATAAATGCTGATCAATAGTGATTTTAATAACGTTATCAATATAACTGGCCAGATTTGTGCACCCATAAATTACAGGGACTACAATAAACTAAAATGGCGACCCCCTAAAGGGTGCACTGCGGCCCAATTGGACCAATCGCAACACGCCACATGACCCCTACCACTTCCATGATGCCGTACACCACCATGTTGACCTTGACCACCGTGCGGGTGGTCCAGTTCCTCACGGGCCGGATGTGCACCTTAGAGTCCGTCTTATCATACAGGTTCAGGTGTTTGAAGAGACTGGCGTAAGAGCAGTCCTCCGCGACACCGCCCCACACTGGATGGCAGAAGATGAACCGCATTTGTTTAGTGCTGATCTATAAAGAGCTTTTCTAACCTGTGGCGGTCATAGTGCTTTACAATTACTGCCTCACAATCACCCATTCATCCACACACATCCACTTACCTGTTCATACACACATAAATAACATGTTCATACACACATACATTAATTCACACACACATGCAGACATACATTCCCTCGCCGAAAGCAGTGTTCACCATGGGAGGGAGTAGCCAGATTGTTAGGAGCAGTAAGGTGTCTCTGAGCAAGTGTCTTGCTTAATCGACTTATCAACAGTCAGCTAGGAGGATCCAGTCAGAACCAGCAACCTCCCAGACCGCCCACTCTACCCCCACTAAACCCCACTCCCTAACCCACCGAGCACAGCATCCCTCCTGCCCAGCAGCCATCCCACCAGAACCTCATCAACTATTACTAGAAAGTAGGGGTGGGAATCTCTTGGCCTCACGCTTCGATTCCGATTCAGAGATCAACGGTTCGATTCTAAAACAATTATTGATGCATCTCAATGCAACAATTTCTTTTATGCACATTTCCATGCGTGATTTTGTTGAGTTTGCTACTCACTTCCTACTTTTGTGCTGATCATTAAAGACAATCAACAGATTAATGACCTTATCTAGTATTTTATATTAGATAAAGTCGGTCCTCTGTGCAGAGAACCCGCAGGCAGAAAGGAGTTTTCTGTAGCGCTCTGCAGCAAGCAAACTGAATTTTGCAGCGGGCGAACAAATGTAATAAAAAATAAAAAATTAAAGTTTTTTTTTAATTCTAATTATTAGCTTATCTGTATCGAGACGGAATCGGAATCTAGAGAGAATCGAGATGCAGTGAAGAATCTTATTTTTCCCACCCCTACTAGGAAGCATCCACGTACCCATCAGGGTGAAGACTGTCACAGCTGCCCGCAGCTCCCACATGCCGAGTGTTCGATTCCTGCCTGACGTCGCTCAAAGTACGGTGCACGGGGACTGCCCTTTATATAGCCCATAGCGCCTTCAATAGGCTCCATTCTGCGTTGGAAGTGACCATCAGGACGAATACAATCGGCACAAAGGTGGTCCTTACCATCTTAACATCTAGAGGGGGGGGGGTATCTGTGTGGCAGGTGAGAGTGTCGGCATCAAAGGAAGGAAACATGACACCGGCGCCACTCTCGTCGAGACAATATTGACTGAAGATCGAACAGGACACACACACGCAGAGCGTTGTATTTGAACGCATCACTTTAATGGGAAAACAAAGCCTGTAAGAAAAACGGATGCATGTGGAAACACATCCCGGCACACCTCACTGGTTCCCCAACAATGGTCTCCGAAGTGTTTTGTGATGATGACTTGAGGTTCAACAAACAGGGAGGGGGCGAGTGCAGCTCGCACCGACAACCCCAGCATGGCTTTTGGCGTCCATCTCAAAAGCACGGCAGGATATCCAATGCCCAAACGGCGTAAAGATGTGAGTTCGAGTCCCAAAGAGTCCAGAAACAAAGTGGAGAGACGGGTGGGAGGGTCAGAGAAAGGGGGCGGGGCTTACTGCGGCAGGTCACAGGGCAACAGGAAGTGTTTGAAGGTGTAGAAGGAGATGTCCCCGTGGTCCACCACCGCCATGGTGACGGGAACGTCGCCGCTCTGCTGGGACAGATGCTGCAGCTCACCCAGACCCGGGACTGCTCCGTCGAAACTACGGAGAGACAGGATGGACGATCAGGATAGTCTACCCCAAAGAGTCTGGGTCTGAGGCCCAGTGTCCTCACTCTACCTGTAGTCATCCCAGAGCAAAGACGGCTCCTCCTCTGCCTGCTCATTAATCTACAGTACTTCATTTAAATGAACAGTCTCTCTACTGTCTAACCCGTACCTGCTCATTAATCTACAGTACTTCATTTAAATGAACAGTCTCTCTACTGTCTAACCCGTACCTGCTCATTAATGACCAGTCTCTGTACTGTCTAACCCCTACCTACTCATTAATGACCAGTCTCTGTACTGTATAACACTAACCTGCTCCTTAATTACCTGTTTCTGTACTTTTAACCTACCTGCTACTTATTGACCCGTCTCTTTACTGTCTAACCCCTACCT
>OMLJ01115627.1:0-12473 GCA_900302595.1 Gadiculus argenteus | reverse complement strand
TGCTGTCCAGGCTTCAGTCCATATTGGACAATGTCTCTCACCCTCTCTATGACACATTGAATCAAATGAGGAGCAGCTTCAGTAGTAGACTCCTCCTACCCAGATGCACCACAGAGCGCCACAGGAAATCATTCCTGCCTGTGGTAGCCAGGTTATACAACGCCTCCCTCTGATAGTGACACTCCCCCCCAACCCCCTCTGTAATCTGACCTCAAAGAAAAATAAGCACTGCAGCCACTTTCTTTCTGCACTTTTAATGTAAATTATTGACTGTACTTTCTTATATTTTTAATATATAGTACATTTATTATTATAGATTGAAATGTTTTTACCGGGTCTATGTTTGGCCGTGACGTCATGGCAACTGGGGGACAGGCATATATATGATATATGATATATGTATATATACATTTGCTGTTCAGCAAATGTATATATATTATTGCTATTGCTGTATATATGCTGTTTGTTGTTGATTGTTGATTTTTTGGAGCTGTAACAAAAGTAATTTCCCCCTGGGGATCATTAAAGTACTCTGAATCTGAATCTGAATCTGGTTGATAAGGCAGCCCCCAACATGTTCAGTAAAAAGATCAAAGTTTACCCAGGACTGATACTGAAGCTCTGGCAGACCCTTGGATCACATCCTCAGGTAGGCTGAGCTCCACCTGCTCCTGAAGACTCTCTCCTAGGTATGGACAACATAGGAATGTGACCTCTTTATGTCATAAAGAGGCATATACAGGCAACCCCAGAAGGAAGAAATGTACCAGAGATAGCTTCATAAAGAAATATAATTTAGTAAAGTAACAGTATAATCAACACGCAAATGGACACGCTATGCAATAGCTGAACATGTAAAATCTAAACATTCACAAATAACCACCTTAAATGTATAACTATATACAAATTTAATAAACTGATTAGATTAATAGAAAATAATAATATCTGATAATTGCAGTACATAAGAAGTTCCTTTTGCTGACCTTTTGGACAGAGTAAGACGTTGTAGGTATTGGTCTGCTCTATTCCCTCAGCCTAAAAAGAAGAGGATTAGAAAGGTAAAAGATGAGATGAATACACTCAAATCTTCCAACGTTTTCCAAATCCACGTTTCATAAACAACCATTTCACCAACAATGTACTGTTCACCTTCACGATGAGAGAACGCGTGACCACGTCGATACGGCCTCTCTCGGGTACGTTCACAATCTCGTTGTCGCACGAGGTGTGGGAACTCACTGCCTCTGCAATCATGGTCACGTTCACAGGCCCTACAGATATCAGGATACATAACGGCTATAGCAAAACAATAACACATGCTTCAACGCTCTACAACATCTGATGTCTATCTACTGGAGTGTTTTTAACCCTCACCGAGGGCTGTGGGGGTCAGTTTCCAGCTGTCAGTCCGGCGGCCCTTAGCACACAGACAGGAGGCTTGCTGGGCCCCGGTGAGTGGTGTGAGGGTGAAGTCTGAAGAGATGACAGGGCTCACGCTCACCTGCCAATGAGAAGAGAAAATTAAGACTTTCATCAAAAACTGGATTTTGGTTTGACACAAGAAAATGTCATCTTCAAACGTAACCATGAATATGATAACCTTTTAATGAGCACATTAATTCAATAAGAATAATATAACTTCTAGAATTCCCTCCTTAATGTTTATATTACAGTACGATTATTCCATATTAAAGTGACTCATATTAAAGTAAGGAATGTTGTTGGTGTACCATTATACAGCTGCTTTGGTAGTTGAAGACGGTGGCCTTCAGCTCCAGGTTCTCCCCTCGGATGATGGAGTAGGGGAGGCTGAGCTCCAGGAAGAAGGGCTGGAAGACCACCAGCTCTTTGGGCGGGGCCAGGCCAAAACCCTGCTCTGACAGGCAGAAGGCCTCAGTCTCCCAGGTGGTGATGGTGTCCGGGACGGTGACGGGGACCTCCTTCATACCTGACTTTCTGGAGAGAGAGAGAGAGAGAGAGAGAGATTAGTATTATTCCCCCATTCCTCATTATGTATGCTAATACATAACAACAACAAAAATAGCTACAGCGTAACAGTCAGCGAGATCAGCGTAACAGTCAGCACATTATGGTTGGTTCTGTATTCCAACTGACCGTTTTACTTTGAAATACATCATGATAGATACATAGCCTACATATATAGTACTTTCTATATTTATCCAATTTATATTTTTCATTATTATATCATACATAATAATATAGACTCATGATATATTAATATGCACTGCATGATATAGCAGTTTGGTCCATTCTGAAAGTAGCCTTTTGGTAAAAATACACATTAATTAGTCATATCTACATCTCTGAGGGATTTTTTGATATTGAGCTCACCCCACATTGACCAGGTCCCACAACCAGGTTTCAGGAAAGAAAGTGCGGACAGTTTCAATGATTGGAGGAGGGGGGGGACGAGCGCTGCTACCACCAAAGCCACTGGCACCGGCACCGAAACCGACACTGCTCATGCTTCTTTCTTTCATCACTGGGATATCATAATCCATACCTTCGAAATAAACTAATTCCAGTCAACAAAGAAAGATTGTATGTTATTTCATGTATCTTATGTTCTACAGAATCCATACATGCTCCTGCATGTAAACGCAGTCAATGTCAAGCAGATCATAACAGGCTATCCGTCTGAACCACTCCAAAGTCCTGAGGTCCCTGCACACAGTGGTGACATTAATAACAATACCATCAATATTACTCAAGGACACAAGTATCTCCCGACATCTCAAACATAAACCACAATAAAACTGGATCAAACTAAACCGACGGGACATGCTTCTATGTAATGAAGCTTTTAAGAGAATGTCAGCTTCTGTTTTTTGAGGTGTCTCATTATTTCAGAAAACTAGCATTTTTTTTATGGAAACCTTTCTCAGAATTCTGAGATAATAAACTTGTTAATTCAGGAATACAACAATAATGTTGTTACCAAATTAAACCTTTTCTCAGAATTCTTGGATAATTCAGAAAGGAGGATAATTTTTTTTCTAAAGTCAATGCATTAAGCTTCTGTAACATGCTTTACAGGATAAGAGAGGTCTGGAAAATGTCTCACCCCGGTCAAAGAAGTAGTTTCTTCCATGGTATGTGAGACAGGAAGGCGATTTGAGAATCATATTTGTGAACATCTTCAACCCGACTCCCTAGAAAATATAAATACTAAATAATAAATACATGTGTTTAAGTTTTAATAGTTGACCTTTTAAGTTGCACTCACAAATTCCAGTGGTAAATGAAAAGAGGTACCTACCTGGAATACTGAGTATGCATTGCTGTCTTCGGATCCTGGATATGGCCGTATAGATCTTTTGGGTCTCACTTGCAAACAAGTGTCAGGATCATTGACTTGGTATGGATACATGCTTGCTCTCTGGACTGGCAACAACTTAAATATCTGCAAAACAAGTAAAATACAAAGTGAAAAAAACTAATGCTTCCTGAAATAAACGATATAGCTAGGCAGATGCATCAAATTTCTGTACAGAATTCAAAATACGAGAGCAATCTAATAGAAATGTCTGGTTGACAGTATTTTCTATAAACACAAATTTGTTATGAGATCAATCCAAGTCACTATACATTTTTTAGCTACACAGAAAATACTGGGATTCGATCCCACCACCTTTCAGCTCGGAGCCAGCTTAGCTTTTGTAGTAGCAGAAGTATCTCATCTGTTATGGAATAGCTACTGGATGTTTACACAATGCATAAAATGACCACCAGAAAGGACATTTCCCGAAAAGTGGAGAAATGTGTGACAGACATGAAGTTGACCTGGCAAAAAACTAATTGGACTTTTGATGGACTGGGACCTGTGATGTGTGCAGACGGTGCAGGTGTAACAGCGGAGCTACACAGGAGCTACTCCTGGTGAGACGCAGGAGGAGCCAGGCCCGGAGTCAACCCACAGTGCTCGGAACCTCCGGGTGACACAAGTCCTCAGCCCCACGCAGGATATCAGAACACCGTCAGGTTAGGTGGCCCCAAGCTAGCCAGGAAGAGTGGCTCCAGTTTGATATAGACGCTGATTCCATCATGGACGCAACAGCCAAGGGGGGAGCTGGCAGACGCCTCCAATCAATGACCACTATCATGGTCTCTCTAGCAGCTGAGAGATTCGGGTTGGAAGAAATAAAGCAGCAAAGGCCCCCATATACCATGAGCAACAGAGCGACCAAGATCCTCCAGCTCAGGAAGGAGTTGAAGAGCCTGAGGCGACACTGAGGTGAAGTGAGTGAGAGGAGGAAAGGGATGCTCTCTCAGAGCTGCGCGGCATCCTCCGCAAGAAGCTGACTTCCTTGATAAGAGCCGAGTGGCATCGGAGGCGGAGGAAGGAGAGGGCCAGGAAGCAGACCGCCTTTCTAGCTAACCCAAAGCTGCTTGGGAAAAGCGCAGCGGGCAGCTCACCTCCTCCAATCTGAGATTGACAGTGACCTCAGAGACACCTTCAGTGACACAACCAGGGTGCAAGATCTGGGCCAAAGCAAGTTTTGTATAAGCTGCCAGCCTGCCAGCCAAAAAATAACAGACCGCTATGGACAGTATCAGAGGATCCCCTGTTGAACTAATGGATGTGGTAGTAGCATTAATACCTCCATGGGTAGTAGGCAACACCACGGAATGCATCTGCAGACCACTGCCACATCAATAAAGGTAAGATAAGATATTTATTGCTTAAGATTTGCTGGTGCTGTGGCGAGGTCTTTTGTGTTTTTTGCACTCAAGTGGTCGGCTGTTTTAACTCTTGCAATTGATGTTAGCCATAGCCACCAAGTAGCCTAACTTATCCACGGTTTGCGTTCGTACAGTGTTGGGTATAGTTGAGATGACGGCAGGGGAGTCAGTGGGTCAGTCTCTTGTTGACACAAAGTGACTTTTAGTCATTCTTGCTTTGCTTGAATTCTGAAATAATTGTGGTGAGGAGTGCATGAGTTTGGGTCAGAATGCCTGATGTGTGGGTGGATCATGTTGTGAATTGTGAACAGCTTGTGATGTGATACAGCGTTCAGCTGTGCAATACATATTTTTTGCTTTTTCAATCTTCTTGACGACATTTATAGTGCTGTGTGTAGCCACACGTCTGCCTCTTCTGAACGTAAACACATAGTTAATGTATTTTCCTATCTCCTCTTTGTTTATGTTGGTGGTTTAGTCATGTCACGTTGTCAACATTGGGTAAGCCAACGCATCTCTGTAGGCAGCCTGTGCTCCGAGATCAGACACAAAAATAAATGGTACTACCAACCACTCCAAACGTGAGGACAAAGTTGTGTCGGCGTATGCTTTAGAAAAGATGTGTGGGTGCACTGCACGCGTTCATGAATGCGTCCATGTTTGCGTCCATGTTTGCCTCCCTGGTGCGCTCCGCCAGGAACCGCTACTGCTCAGAACAGGTCATCCTCTTGGAACTCACCGTCCCTTGGGAAAAGTGCATCGAGGAAGCCAACGAGAGGAAAAGAGCGAAGCATGCCGAGCTGGTGGAGCATTGCGGCTCCAAGGGTGTCTGTTGCAAGACCCGAAACACCTGATGAACCCAGGATACAACACTGAAGATGTGCCCAGGTGCATCACAAGATGTATTCTATAAAGGAGATACTTTCTGTTCTGAAAAAAAAAAGTACTGAATATAGAATACAGATGCAGTGAAGCTTTCAAAATCAAATTTCCCTTGTGGGAGGATGAAATGCAACCTTTTGCAATTTTTTAGGCAAAAATCATACTTTTCACTATTATTTTTTCCATTGACGTGGTCAACACACCAGGGAATATGCATATTGAGCGCCAATGTAACAGCACACTGATATAGTACTATTATATAAGTCAGGACAGGCTTGTTATCCGGTTTTGTCCCAGAAACTATGCCACAACACCTTTTTCCCATATGCTCTGCATATTTGTATTCTCTGTAACGAAGATCAAAAAATCATTCCACAGGACACAACTTCACTCAATCTTGAGAGTTTCAGCAGCATAGATCCTGAGCCCAAAAATTATTGGACTTGCTGCAGAGAGAAGTGGCAGGTGTCAAGCAAATAGGAAGTTAAAAGTGAAGTAATAAATATAGCTGTAAGCAGCAATGAGGGGGCCAAGCAGAATATGACTCTGTAAAATAATTTAGGTGGATAGACATAATTGGTTAGGTGGCTACATGATGACTGTCTCAGCAATTTCACTTACAATTAAAGCTAGCAAATGGTCATCCCAATGAAAATACATAGAAGTTGCTTTCTAAGGGCTGGAATAGACTTGCTGCTAACAACGCATATGCTTACGGATCAGGGCCACCATACGTATTCTGCGATCGTTTGGTGCGTTGATCATGCATGTTGTCACAAGGTAACACAACGCAACCGCAAGAAGAATAGCCCAGAGTAGCCACAGCAACAAGATAGATATACGTCAGACACACAGCCTTCAGCACTTTCAATAAGTTTCACATAAAAAGATTGACTGAGAAATGATCACATTCGCTGTGGTTTTAATGCCCCGCTAGAGGTCAAATGTAACCAAATAGGGTCATAAAAATAAGAAGTTTTTTTGGATACATGAAAGCCTTGCAGAAATATGAGCTCACTTCCTGTTTTACATCCCCCTGAAGTCAAAGGTCACCAAATTGTTTTACACATTTGTTCTGCTTGGTCTGAAGATCATTAGGCAAGTTTCATGAAGATTGGACAGAATTTGTGGCCTGTGGATATGAACTATTGATTTTGACTTTCAACATGGTGGCCAAATTCCTATATATGTATAGGTTAATACACAGGTAGTCGTTCAGCACGGCTGGATATTTGTACGAGGCTGATATATTTTCAATTCGCAGGATGAGACAAATTACGAAGACAAGCAAAAATATCCAGCCGTACTGAACTGGACTAACGGTGTAATAAATTATTCATTATACAACAAATAAATCAAGGAAATAATGAGTTTTCCACCTTTTATTCTGCTGAGTTTGGTTATGATCTGTCAAAGGGCTGCTGAGAAATTGGCTATTGGCGGCTTTGTGGTTGAATTATTGGCTGTTGTGGCCAAATGGTTTGGAGTTTGAAAAATCTATTCAATAACGTTTGTGAAGCATGGTCTGAAGATCATCTCTGCCAAGTTTCGAGAATATTGGACACAATTTTTGATAGAAGGTTTTTGATAAAAACCAAGATGGCAGAAAATCCATCATGGCAGAAAGCGACATAGATTGTTGAACTTGGCAGTTGAACTTGAAAGTTAAAAACATGAATTAAAGACCAGACAATTCTTTTTCATGTTTGTTTCTCATGTTGTTCATTCTAGGCCTTTCAACAATTAAACAATGCCCAGATGGAGTCCTAGGTCCTGCTTGCACAGTAGTATCTATTTTTAATCATGGCCCCTTACGGGATTGAGTTTGATTTACTATGCTGTAAATAGTCAAGGGTCAGGGGGTACAGACGTCATGGCTAAAGGACAAGCCAGCTGAACATGTCGTAAACAGAATATCAGATGAATGAATAATCGATCAGTTCCAAGAAAACTTAAGGTGGTTAGGTAACATGTGTGTGTGGGGAACCTTATTGGGAAACGGGATAATATTAGCTTGAAAGAAATGACTATAAATGAAGGGGTTGAACAAGAGTGTTCCAGTTCTCAGACAAACTTGGCTTTGTATCGCTTACGTATGAGTGATAATAAAGTCTGTCATTTTTGCTCCGGACTCCTGAACCTCTTTCTTAGTTAAAGTGGATAGAACTCAGAAAAAAT
Organism: Gadiculus argenteus; assembly: GCA_900302595.1. Classification (NCBI taxonomy): domain Eukaryota; kingdom Metazoa; phylum Chordata; class Actinopteri; order Gadiformes; family Gadidae; genus Gadiculus; species Gadiculus argenteus. Next base: position 4,709 of record OMLJ01115627.1, on the reverse strand, counting down.
CTACCACACAAGCAGTATACTAGTTTGCAGCCCAACATGTACAAGAACCAATGCTAATCCCTGCTTGACCTATCCGCTAACTTGACGTGAACCTCTGCAGAGAAGCGTGACACGTTACTAATCTGTGGGAGGCCTGCATGTCCTCACGTCCGCAACTTTCCAAAAGAGAGTGTGTTCAGCCTCTGAAGGTGCTTTCACATCTGAGCTGTTTGGTCCTTTCTAATCAATCCCCTGAAGTGTTTCTCTTGATAGTAAGGATTATTTTGGGTGGTGTGAACGCTCATTGGAACTCGGTTCACTTTAGGTGTGAACGTGATAACTGGACCTAATATGGTCGGTACAAAATAAAGCTATTGCTTCACCTAAAAGCATTCCTGAACATTAACCAAACCAAATGAGTGCTGGAATCAGAAGTTAAGAGGGTGGGTGGAATTAGCGATGTTGATGAAATAGTAAAGGAGGAAGGTGTGGTGATGGATTCAGGCAGTTCCACTTGCCTTGTCAGCAGTCAGCTTCTTCCCGGGCTCCTTGATAAGGACACTCTGGTCCACTGCACTGATGCCACACAGGGAGTCTGGCTGGGCTCTCAGCTGCAGTCTGTTCTCTTCACCCGGGACGGCTGTACTGGGAGAAAACTCCAGTGACACCTGGAGGAAAATATATTTTATTTTGAGGTCAATCAGTCCACGTCACTTTGCATGCACCATTTTCTTAAAGGATACATAACATCCCACACTTGTCAATTATAGCAGTCACACTGACCTTGTTAGGGAAGCATTTCTCTGTGTCGAAATCAGCTTTGTGGGCGATGATGTTCTCACTGGGAAGGCCAGCATACACAACCACCTGGACCAATGGCGCTATGTCGGGAGACACTTCCAGCTTGATGGAGACTTCACCCTTGGTCACTGAAATGACTTGTATTAGCCATAAGAGCTCAAAAGATATTGTGTCAATTTAGATTTATTTTAAACGGATCCGGAATATATGGAGCTGGTCTTTAACGACTAGGTTTCCCACCAAAAGTGAATTAAGTTAGATGTAGGCTATTTGTCAATGAAAGTATGACTCGCTAACTGATCGGCAAGTTTATACTGCGGTGTGAAGTCATTAATCAATGGCATGAACTGCTGAGACAATTGGTTAGATTTGAATTATTTGAATTGGTCCAAAGAGAATAGTGACACTCATTAATGGCCGTGCCATCATGGAGTTTGAAGTGTGAAGCTTAAGCCTAGTTTATACTTCTCCGACTCCATCATCCGTAATCCGACTCCGTCACTATGCAGACCCCTCGAGCCCTCATACTTCTACGTCGGGATGTCGGAGATGCAACGCAATTCACCGCCAGGGTTGCTAGATTGGGCCATATTTCCCGCACAATCTGGCAACCCTAGCTGCAACGCACTGCAGTTCACCGCCCAATCAATCTTATATGTTGACTACTAACCATGTAAATAGTGTTGGAAATAAACTTCCAAAGCTTTTCAAATCTTATTTGGTGTTTTATTAGTCTTTAATGTGCTTAATGTATGAAGTAAATAAGGTGCCAAGTCAAACCGGGGAAAGTGATTGCGGAAATGATTTTGTTAGAGGACCAATCACAGAGACTTGCCGTCTCTGTAGCCCCTCGACGCAGTGTCGGATACTTAAAAAACATTTAATGCAGACAGAGACGACGCAGAGGGTCTCCGACTGGCTCTCTGGCTACGAAGAGGGCTGTGCGTAGCCTACGTACAGCACTTTACGGAGAAGTATAAATCAGGCTTTAGTCCTAAGGTAAAGTAACAGTCAATGTCGTTTATAGCCGAGCCATCTGGTGTGCGGCTTAGTTCTAGTCTCCATCATAAATTAGCCTAGCCATAGGTGGATTTTGTTTACGGTGTGTCTTAGAAAAGTAAAAAGTGATACTAATTGTGCTGATATCAGCAGAATAAAAATGCCACTCCAGTGGCCGCATGACACGACGCAAAGCTAAATTTTTCTAATTTGTTTGTTTAGTAATTGCTTTCCATAAGTTAACAGATTTAAACAGAGTGAAGAATGTTTTTTGTATGGTCTAGTTTATAGAAGGACAATGGTCGTACCCACCTGGTTCCTCCAGAACTTCCACCTTTATAAGTCCTTGTCTGGTTATGGAGCCTCTGGCCAAAATCTGCAGTGAAGAAAGGCAAAAAGGTCAAGTAAGTTATAAGTATGTTTTGGAGTGAGTATGTGTTTCCATTACTGCAGATGAACTCGAGTATCATTTAAATCTCAGTCAATGTGTCAGCTTTAAAAAAAAAAAAAAAAAAAAAAACCCTTCTGGTTGCCTTTCTATGCCATGGTGTATTTAATCATTTGCACTGTCCTTTCTCTAAAATAAAATAAACTAAAGCAACAAAAAAAAACAACTATAGACTGATCAACAGTAGACTCATTTATCGTACTCCAGTTAACTTAGCATGAACAGCGTGCAACACACTGCATTGCATTCATTAAAAAATAATCCTGCTAACGTGTTAGCAGCATCTCTACAGGTAAACAGAATGTATATCCAAAGAACCAAGGCTTTTTCTGTGACATTCTTCTCACCAGATACATTATATCCACAGGACCCGGGGCCTCCCCAACAAAAGTGAAGCGGACATTGATGAGTTCCTCCACGTCGCAGACGAGCTTGGTCTCCCTCTTCTTCACCTCCAGGGAGCTGATGGTTGGAGTGTACTCCGTTTTTGGCCGGGCAAGTGAGAGGGTCTGTTGGCCATTTTGATAGTGAGGTGTTCTGTACCCTTGGTACTTCAATTCAGGCAGCGCAGACACCTTGGTGGAATATAAAATAATGTTTGTGGGGGGGTGAGTGTGTTAGTTGATGATTTAATAGATAGAAATATATTATCTGGTGAATCACATTGATCCATTTAATATTCTACATCGTTTTTAACACATTGATGTACTAGTTTAGATGGTTTGTGCATAATTTCTTACTCAGGAGTATATACTGTATAATATCTCCACGTCTTACTTACTGTAAGTTGGAAGTCGTCCTGAAATCTTGATGTGTTGAATAAAAAACTGGCGACGCCATCACTGTCGGTGGTGAGGTTTTGACTGAGCCTTTTCTCTGACCGCCTCTCTCCCTCAAACAGGTGGAGCAACATGTCTGGGATGGGCGTGTCATTAAAGTACACTGCCTTCACCTGGATTAACGACAACGGCAACACGTCACACAGTGTCTACCATCCCTATGTTAGAGGCATCTTGTTTACCGTAACCAAAACCATTATTAATTAACTGCTCATCACACTAACCTTGCCTTCCACAAGCGATCCTTTCTCATACACCTTGGGCGTATCAACAAATGAAAGTTTTCCAATCACGTAAGAAAGTGGGATTGTTTCAATCCCCAAGTACTTGAGTCCTTTGAAGGAGAGAGGAGAGAGTCAGGAGAAAGACAACTTTGTTAGATTGCAGTAGGGTCAAGATAAATGTCACGGAAATCGGCATCATTGTTCAATGTTCTAAACAGTGTGACTTACAGTGGTGTAAAGGAACAAAGTATAAATACCCCTCAAAGGGGTATTTCACATTATAACACCTCTTTGCTCTTTTTCCCACCGACTCCTGAGCTTTTTCAGTAGTATCCTCAGACAGTCATTGTATGCTACCTGAAGTTTGCGCAGGGTCTCCTTTTTGTAGCTGACCCATAATGGGGCTGCGTACATAGGGGTGCAGTAAGAACGAAACAAGTTTACTTTCACATCATCAGAACAGTAGTGGAATTTCCTGACTAACATGTTTGCTTGGACATACAACATTCGTCTCTGCCTGTACATGTCAGCATCATCTTCCATCTTGTCAGTGATGATGTGCCCAAGATATTTTGTACAGTTAGGTGCATAGAGGGATTGCCCTGACAGGTAAAACATTGGAAACTGCAGCTTCTGATCTTCCTTGGTCCTACATATCAATACAACACTCTTTTTTGCATTGTACTGTATGTCAAACTCAACCCCATACTCTGAGCATATATCCAACAGCTGCTGGAACCCAACAGTGCTGGGGGACATAATAGCCAAATCATCTGCGTACATCAGATGGTTTAACAGAGTGTTCCCTATCAGACAACCTGTCTTACACTTCCCAAACTGCTTTGACAGGTTGTCCATGTATAGGTAGAAGAGGACATTACTGAATCCTTGAATGACGGTGGCTCCCGAAACGTAGGCATAGATGACTGTGTCAGCCCTGTTCCCGGTCCCAGTCAAAAAAGTAAGAGGACTGAGGAAAAGTTTAACTGCGAGAAGTTTGACAATGGCAAAGCTTTTGTGTGTCAGGCATGCAACAAATGAAATCTCTTGACGTTTTCCACTAAGAGAGAGGGAGACTTCCTCTCCGATGGATTCCAAAAATTCAGGAAGGGGCCAGAGAATTTCCGACCACACGAATAATCCCAGTTCCATCGAGAAGCTGTCTCTAAATACACAACCTTTGTGACTTTGGGTAAATGTGGGCGGCATTAGCTCAGGAGGTAGAGCGGTTGGCTGGTAATCGCAAGGTTGCTGGTTTGATCCCCGGCTCCTCCTAGCCGAGTGTCGTGGTGTCCCTGAGCAAGACGCCTCACCCTAATTGCTCCTGACGAGCTGACTGTCGCCCTGCGTGGTTGACTCAGCCGTCGGTGTGTGAATGGGTGAATGTCAGTCACTGTAAAAACACTGTAAAGCGCTTTG
>OMLJ01115626.1:0-10404 GCA_900302595.1 Gadiculus argenteus | reverse complement strand
AAAGGTATTTACAAAGATACGTAAACATTGAAGTTACATAAAGTTACAGATTATACATTGTTACATGTGATTAAACATTGAAGTTACATAAAGTTACATATTATACATTGTTGTATGTGATTCTCAATTGTATTGCATTCTTTATATCCCAAACCACCATGACTTACCACATGGATTTAAAAGATGAGCCCTGTGGAACAAACAATGATTCAAATAGTATTGTATTAAATAACAATGCCACTTTATTAATATGTGGCATATACAGTTATAGGTTTAACCCTTAATTCAAAGTCTGTAAGATATGTTCTTATTTTTAGGTTACTTTAGAATGTCTGACTCACACAGAGTCAGATATCTTGCTTATTTATGTGCTAATGAAGCAGAGGCTCCCCTGTAACTGGGAAGCACGAGCCATTCCACTACAAACGTCACCTACATCATACAAAAATATATCATAGTACAGTTACATGCATACAGTAATGTTAACTTAGTGGAAGATAAACTTAATGTGAGTTGTAAAATTATTGAAGGAAAAGCTGTAGGCTGAAGTCGAGTCTTTAACTTCTGAGTTGAACCAGTAACTATGAGCTACTTTGCTGTGTCTTCAGATCCTGCATCTTAACATCTGAATTCCTTCTCTCTCCAGGTGCGGTACGATTGCCTTTCGGACGAGATCAAGATTGGAGATTATTACCTTCGCCTGCTGCTGGAGGAGGATGAGAACGACGAGTCCAGCGGCATCAAGAGATCGTAAGACAACCGCATCATGTCCTCATAAGACACTGCTGTATCGTATACATTTACCAAGCCATTAACCACATCATGTCCTCATAAGACACTGCTGTATCGTCTACATTTACCAAGCCATTAACCACATCATGTCCTCATAAGACACTGCTGTATCGTCTACATTTACCAAGCCATTAATCACATGTCCTCATTAGACACTGCTGTATCGTCTACATTTACCAACCCGTTAACCACGTCATGTCCTCATAAGACACTATCCTCTACATTTACCAAGCTGTTTACACACAGCGCTGGCTGAACACCAGTCATTAGCTGGTGAGCACTGGTGTACCAACCCATTTACACTATTTAGCCCTCTTAAGTCAGTACATTGTATACATGTAACAACCTTACACACAGCACTGACAGCACTGAAATAAGTGCGTATGTGAGGACTGATTGAGCTTAGTCGGGACACCAGATAAATCTGTTATATTAAATTAATCTTAAATTAATATTTTAAACTAGTGAGGACCTAATGAGTTAAAAGGTCTTATAATAAGTCTCCATAAATCCTCATGCAATGAGTCTATTAGATTAATCTAAAATAGAAAACTGTTGCAGCGACCCTGCACTCATCTCTGGTCGTACTTTGAAAACTGATCCTGAAGCAGAACTTTCATCACTTTCATGTGGTGTCAATTAATTATAAAGAAGAATGTACACTCACTCTCATGTACCTCTCTCTCCCCCTCCCTCTCTCTCCCCCTTTCTCCCTAGGTATGAGTTTTTCAACGAGCTGTACCACCGCTTCCTGCTCACCCCTAAGGTGTCGATGAAGTGTTTGTGTCTGCAGGCGCTGGCCATCGTCTATGGGAAGTGCTGCGAGGAGATCGGTCCCTTCATCGACACCAAGTACATCGTGGGCATGCTGGACCGAGTACGTACACCACTACCCTACTTTATTCCCGCTTGTGTTTCTGTTTACATTTTATTCTAGTTATTTTTTAACACTTTGGCCTTTCCTGTTGATTAAAAAAAATATATACAGTACATATTATGGTTATTTTTATATGTATTATTATTATGCACAACACAATATTTCGCTGTCTTGTGTTTTCAGTGTACGGACCGACTGGAGCGAGACAGAATCATTCTCTTCATCAACAAACTCATCCTCAACAAGGTCAGCTAACCCTGGCTACCTGGCTCACATTAGCCACCTAGCTCACTTTAGTCAACTTGCTATCATTAGCCGACGTCCTACCATTAGAAACATGGGGAGAATTTCCCAACTAGCTACTAGCTGTCAACAACCTAGCTAATATCAGCTACCTAGCTAAAATGACCCACTGTGCCTCCTCAATGCTCGATAATTCAGATCCCATTCTTGTTATTCAGATTGTTTCATCTGTTTTTTTCTTTTTTTGTCATAGAAAAACGTGAAGGAGGTGATGGACTCCAACGGGGTGCGGATCATGGTGGACCTGCTCACCCTGGCCCACCTCCACACCAGCAGGGCCACGGTCCCACTACAGGTACACTAGAACCCAGTAGATATACACAGTGAAGGTCTGATATGTGGCATAAAATACGTCATCCCAAATCACTTGGAATCCCATGACTACAGAGTGTTTTTTAAACAAATATGTTTTACGAGGTTTCATATTTAAATATTAAATTACTTTTAAAGTTGACTACTTATTTGAACGATGAATCATTCAATTCAACTGGTTGAATATTTTTGTGTTTATAATCTGTCCTGATAAAAATTCTACGCAAATGTAAATTGAGGTTCACAGAAAGATTTGATATTGACACACGCATTAACGGGCTGGTCTTGAACGCACCCTCAGACCAACGTGATCGAGGCGTCCCCGGACATGAAGAGAGAGAGTGAGAAGGAGTGGTACTTCGGGAACGCCGACAAGGAGAGGAGAGGGCCCTTCAGTTATGAAGAGGTATGGACGTCAGTTTCGCTTGGATTCTCCATTTGTAACACTGCCAGTGCTTGACAAACTTGAATCTTAAGTCTTAACCGTCGAGTCATATATCAGATATAGGCTCATCCAACACGACGTACAGTGAATTCACAATGAATCCATTAAAGTAGGGCTGAGGCATCTTGCTCTAGGATGCCTAGAGGCAGCCTTTTGGGGGTTGAACCCAGGACGTTTCATCGTTTCGTCTTTGGTCTGTCCACACCACCCACTCCCCCTTCAGGCTGATGTATGTTCTGTGTTCTCCTGCTCCAGATGCAGGAGTTCTGGAGCACGGGCGTGCTAACCGCTAAGACGCGGTGCTGGGCGCAGGGCATGGACGGCTGGCGCCCCCTGCAGGCCATCCCTCAGCTCAAGTGGTGTCTCCTAGCAACAGGCCAGGCGGTGATGAACGAGACGGACTTGGCCACGCTTATCCTCAACATGCTGATCAGCATGTGCTCCTACTACCCCAGCAGGTAACCGTGGTAGCCACTGTAACCACTGTAGCCACTTAGCTTCATCTGTTAAAGCCCATCTTGGCATAGTTTAACGTTCAGTTTAGCCTAATCTAAGTTTACGGAGCCTAGTTTACTTTAGGCTACTCTAGTTAAGCCTATCTTTACCTAACCTAGCCTTTACTATCTCAACCTGACTGAGCAAAGATTAGCCTATCTGAGCATAGCATGTGAAGCTAACTGTGTGTTCTCCCAGGGACCAGGACAACGCCATCATCCGCCCGTTGCCCAAGATCAAGAGGCTGATCAGCGACAACACCTGCCTGCCTCACATCGTCCAGGTGAGCCCAGTGCGCCGAGCTCTGCTCTCGGTCAGAGAGGAAGCATCAGATGGGGGTCGTGCATTTGATTCAATGGTTTAAAATCGTGCGATCCTAATCAGAAGAAAACACTTTCAAAACCAAGTGAACTATCAAACGTAACATCTTTGATTGTCCAATTACATCTTTGGGGAAAATCCAAATCAAAACCTCAACCAATCCATGACCCAGTAATGGTTTCAAACGGTGTATGTGTTGTTGTTTTTTTGCGTGTCTCGTCTCCAGCTGCTGTTGACCTTCGACCCCATCCTGGTGGAGAAGGTGGCCAACATGCTCTACCTGGTGATGCAGGACAACCCCAACCTGCAACGGCTGTACCTCACCGGGGTCTTCTTCTTCATCATGATGTACACGGGGTCCAACGTGCTGCCCGTCGCCAGGTCAGCGAGCACACACGCACACACACGCACACACCCACACACACAACTCATTTTGTGTGAATTGTGCTGTATAAATATGGTTTGATTGGATTTGACATGTACAGTATATGCCCTCACATATGCCTATGCATACATACGCACAAATAACATATGCTCACACACCAATTAATGTCTAGACATTGACATAAATCCACACACTCACACACAGAGACCGCCACTGACAAATACACAAACACACACTTCCTGAGCTTCCTCTCCTTCTTCCCCATCCCTCCAGGTTCCTGAAATACACTCACCTCAAACAGGCCTTCAAGTCCGAGGAGGTAAACCCACACCCCCCACATGATCCCTTAAAAGCTTCTATAGCCAGTGCACATAGAGCGTCAGTCTACCCCTCTGACCTCTGACCTCTGCCGTGCAGTCCAAAGGCCAGGACATTGTGCAGCGAAGCGTGCTGGGCCCAGTGCTGCCCGAGGCCATGGTGTGCTACCTGGAGAACTACGAGGCCGAGCGCTTCTCGGAGATCTTCCTGGGGGAGTTTGACACGCCTGAGGCCATCTGGAGCAGCGAGATGAGGTGAGGTCACCCCCCTCCGCCCGTGACGAGCGAGACCGCACCGGCGTACCTGGTCGTGTTAAAAATGCATACTCAGATTTGAGGACATTCAGTAGAACTAGTTTCTAGAGAAGTTTGACTGAACAGAATGCTGTAGGAATCACAACACGGACACAAAAGGTTAGAAGAATATCGGATTGAGTTTCAGTGGCAGTCCATAATGGATGGATCGGGGATGGTTCAGTCAGAACTCCTTCAAACCTGGTGTCAGTCAGAAAGGACTGGGTCTTTATTTAGATGTACAATGATGGGTGTTTGTACCTTTTTGATGGACAAGAGAGTGAATACACCGGACAGTGAAGACACAGGTCAGGACTGGACAATGAAAACAGGGCAGTCAGGACAGGACCGTGAAGACAGGACAGTGAGGACAGGACAGTGAGGACAGGACAGTGAGGACAGGACGGAGGACAGGACCGTGAAGACAGGACCGTGAGGACAGGACAGTGAAGACAGGACCAGATAGTGAGGACAGGACAGTGAAAACAGGGAAGTCAGGACAAGACCGCGAAGACAGGACCGTGAAGATAGGACAGGACCATGAGGACAGGACAGTGAGGACAGGACTGTGAAGATAGGACAGGACTGTGAGGACAGGACTGTGAGGACAGGACCGTGAGCACAGGACAGGACAGAGGTCAGGACAGTCAGGACTGGACAATGAAAACAGGGCAGTTAGGATAGGACCGTGAAGACGTAGGATAGGACGGTGAAAACAGGACAGTGAGGATAGGACAGTGAAGACACTGGTCAGGACAGTGAGGACACAGATCAGGACAGTGAAGACACGTGTCAGGACAGTGAGGACAGGAACGTGAGAACAGGACAGTGAAGACAGGACAGTGAAGACACAGGACAGGACAGTGAGGACAGGACAGTGGGTTGAAGAAGAGAGAGGGAATGACATGTAGCACAGGACCACAGGACTGAATCAAACTTGAGTCAGTACAGACCAGACTCTCATGTCGTGTGTTTGACCGTCTTCTCCGTGCTTAAAAACATCACATACCTCCAGGCGTCTCATGATCGAGAAGATCGCCGCCCACCTGGCGGACTTCAGCCCGCGGCTGCAGAGCAACACGCGGGCCCTGTACCAGTACTGCCCCATCCCCGTGGTCAGCTTCCCTCAGCTGGACAACGAGCTCTTCTGCAACATCTACTACCTCAGGCACCTCTGTGACGCCTTGCACTTCCCCGACTGGCCCATCAGAGACCCGGTAACGTGACCCATCACGTTTAGTTTCATTATGCAGCGCTTTTGACACGGGGAAACGTAGCCACGTAGCCCCGGTATGTATGTATGTATGTATGTATGTATCTATGTATGTATGTATGTATGTATGTATGTATGTATGTATGTATGTATGTATGTATGGTATATATGCAGACCTAACGTGAAAAGGCTCAGATTTGGTCCTAAAAGATGCAATGTGTCCCATATGAGTCGAACCATAACAATGCATAACATGTAATACACTCGCCGTCCGTCTTTACGGTGCGCTCCTGTAATCCGATCCTAATGGTCAGCCTAAACGGCACGTAAGTGAAACCGCACTTTCACGCAATCATTTGCGATTTTGGAGCTGACCTTGTGTTGTGTCTCTGTCTTTGCTGCCCCCTGCAGGTGAAACTACTAAAGGACACCCTGGAGGCGTGGAAGAGAGAGGTGGAGAAGAAGCCTCCGTCCATGTCTGTAGACGAAGCCTACGAGGTCCTCAACCTGCCCAAAGGACAGGGACAGTGAGTTAACCCTGAGACACCACAGTGACGTTCAGTTTCCTCCTAGAGTCAAACACCCTAACCACCACACTAGACTATCCACTAGACTAGTCTATCCACTACACTAGACTACCACCAGACTAGAATAAAAACTAGTGGTATAATAAAAAACTACTGACAATGCATTATATAAAGTTAAATAATGTGGAAGTGCAAATTTTTTTATTAACTTACACTTAGTAAATAGATAAATAATGTGCATGAGTACATTTGGATTAATGATTGAATGGCTTTAAATGCCCCTTTCCGTTCCTATCTCAGCGTTGTTGAAACGGGTCTTGTGTTTGTCCTCAGGCACGATGAGAGTAAGATCAGGAAGGCCTACTTCCGCCTGGCCCAGAAGTACCACCCCGACAAGAACCCAGAGGGCAGGGTGAGTGTCTCTCTCTAATATGTTCACACACCTAACCAGCATGTACTTCCTGTACTTACTACCTTATATGTACCTACACCTAACCAGTGTGCAGTATTATGTGTTGACCTTATACCAAACATCTTCCCATACCCTGTCTATGACTCTCTAACCCTATGACTGACTGACTATGTTTTGGAAACAAGTGGAAATACGTTTATAAATGAAGACGGTATATAATACATTTATGCAGAAGTTCTTTCTGGCCTCTTAAAGGGCTTCATGATTCATGTTTCCTGTACACACTCTCACATCGTCGCACACCACACTTAACACACCACACAGATGATTAAGCCTCACACTTCTGTCTGACTCTCTTTTGTGTCTTTGTGTGCAGGACATGTTTGAGAAAGTGAACAAGGCCTACGAGTTCCTGTGCACCAAGTCGGCTCGCATCGTGGACGGGCCCGACCCGGAGAACATCATCCTGATACTGCAAGCCCAGAGCATCCTCTTCAACCGTTACAAGGAAGGTCCGTGCTACAGCTAATGGAGCTGATAGAGAGGCAGGAGCTCAGGGTGCTAGCAGAGCCATTGAAGCTAGTGGACCTGATGGAGATACTGGAGCTCAGGGTGCTAGCAGAGCTAATGAAGCTAGAGGAGGGTGTTCCAGGGTGCTTATGAAGCTATTGGACCTAATGGATCAAATTAAGCTAGAAGCTCAGGGAGCTGGTGGAGATAATGAAGCTAGTAGGCCTAATATAGCTAATACAACTGAAGATCAGGGAGCTGGTGGGGCTAATGAAGCTCACATAACCCATGAAGATAGATGATGAAGCCAATGAAGCCAGTTGTTCATTTACTGCTACGGTGAAATAGTGTACAGACATTTTTCAATTGAGAATGTTTAGTATCTCCCAACACAATACAATCATATTATCATAATATTAAATGAGAAATTAGGAATGTAAAATTAAATTGAATTAGCAAATTACACATTATAATGTTATACACATTAGAATTATGCAAAAAAAATGTAAAAGCTTCAAAAAATGTTTAATCGTTTGCACCTTTGGAGCAGAACTGGAGCCCTACAAGTACGCCGGCTACCCCATGCTCATCAAAACCATCATCATGGAGACCAGCGATGACCAGTTGTTCTCAAAGACCTCGCCGCTGCTGCCGGCGGGCACGGAGCTGGCCTTCCACACGGTCAACTGCTCAGCGCTGAACGCAGAGGAGCTGCGGCGGGAAGACGGCATCGAGGTACGAAGCTCGCCAGCAGGGATGGTACGGTTCAGTTGGCTAGTGGGGTAGCTGCAGCTCTGGGTTGGTAAATAATGGTGAGAGAATCCGAATCTGTTTGGGAAACTGAAACTATATAGTGGATGGAGGGAGACTTTTTAAAATCTTTTTGATCTATATTTCTTATTGTGTGTGTGTGTGTGTGTGATGTATACCTCTCCTCATGCTGTTTGTTCTTCCTGCTCCTGACCAGGTGTTGCTGGAGGCATTCTCCAGATGTGTGGCCGTTCTCACAGCCTCCAGTAAGCCAGGAGACATGTCTGTCCAGGTAAACACCGCTACGATACAGTAATAACACACTCTGCACCCCTGGTGCTCCACTGGACCAGCCTCTGCACCAACATTCATTCGTCATGAAGTCATGACCAATAAGGTTTGATTGAAAGTTGTATTTACCAATATTGCAGTAATCAACTTTGCTTTCATGTACAGTCAGAAACATGGCGCAAACAAAAAACTGCAACAATTGGGGCTAAGTCAATATTACAGTAAGCCTTTGGAACATTAAATAATATTGAAGCAATAGTTAATTCATGGGCTTCTTTCTAAAGATTAAGGTTATGGTATGTACACTGTATCACACGATACACTGAGGTCATGTTATCCGAGTGATTGATGTGTCGTATAATGGGATGTAAAAACATCACAGTATGTAATGTGATGTGTGTCTCCAGGTGTGCGGGCACATCTGTAAGTGTTACAGCGTGGCGGCTCAGTTCGAGGAGTGCCGGGAGAAGATCATAGAGCTGCCCAACATCATCAGAGACCTCTGTCACCTGCTCTACTACGGCAAGGTGAGTCCTGGCCTCTCTCAGGTCCTCTATTACGGCAAGGTGAGTCCTGGCCTCTCTCAGGTCCTCACTAGGGCATGGTGAGTCCTGGTCTCTCTCAGGTCCTCTACTACGGCATGGTGAGTCCTGGCCTCTCTCAGGTCCTCACTAGGGCATGGAGACTCCTAGGCCTCTCTTAGGTCCTCAACCAGGGCAAGGTCCTCTACTGCGTTTGGGGAAGCAGTTACCTAAAATATATATTATGAATGTAGGATAGGCTGTTTATTCCACAATATGTCTGATTAAAATGCTCACATCTTCTACTTCTTCCTCTCTTCACTCTATCTGCTCATCCTCTTCCTGGCTCCTCGCTCCATCCTCACCTCCCTCTCTCATCCTCCTCTTCCTCCTCCTCTATCCCATCTTCCTCTATCCCATCCTCCTCCTCCCCTATCCCATCCTCCTCTATTCCTTCCTCCTCCTCCTCTATCCCATCCTTCTCCTCCTCTATCCCATCCTCCTCCTCTATCCCATCATCCTCTATCCCATCCTCCTCCTCCTCCTCCTCTATCCCCTCCTCCTCCTCTTCCCCCCCCTCCCCCTCTGGTCTCCTCCCCAGGGTCTGCCCCGGACCGCCGGCCTGGCCGTGCAGTGTGTCAGCTCCTTTGCGGTGGACTTCTTCCTGCAGACCCACCTGTACCACGCGGGGGTGCTGTGGCACCTGCTGGTCTACCTCTTCAACTACGACTTCACGCTGGAGGAGAGCGGTGTGCAGGTCGGTTCACGCGGCAGTGGCCTCAATGCATTATGTAGTGCCATTCTGTCAATACTGCCATTGGATGTTACAATTGATTTTGTCCCGATTTTATCTCTCGTCCGGTTGAAAGTTGGGGGTTTCGGGTTTTAATGCTTTGTCTGTATATGCGATTTTATCTTATCGTGCTAATGGAGGTGCCCTCTATTTCTATTTTTTTTTTTACTTTGCTTTAAGATAACTTGAACATGTATTGCAGAAGAACAAATGGTGATATCCGCCTGCATGGATCGTTTCTTTCCTCCAGGCCAGCCTGGACACCAACCAGCAGGAGGTGGCCAACAGCCTAGCCAGGATCAGCCTGGTGGCTCTCAGCCGTCTGGGGGGCTACGCCCAGCTGCTGCCCCCCCCCAGCCCCGGCGACAGGGCAGCCCCGGAGACCAACGGGGTGGACGCCACGCCCCCGGAGAACCCCACCATCCGCAAGAGCCTGGCGGCCATGTTGACGCCGTACGTGGCCCGCAAGCTGGGCTCGGGGACCCCCGCCGAGGTGGGTGGATGTACTGATGCACACTAGCGCACACACTTGCACACCCTCACACACACACACACACACACAAACCGTTAAACACACTGACACACACAGTATACCGACATGCGCACCACAGTGACGTATAACAGACAAGACTAAACACACAACATACACAATGCACAATGCACACGTCACACACTGACACACACACTCACACCATTAAACACACTGACACACACTGACACGCACACCATTCTGACAGGCCCACCACAGTTAAACACAACAGACACAGACCACTGATACACAATGCACATTGTAGTATTGTGACACATCACACATTGACACACAGACACAGGCACACACCTCACAGC
>OMLJ01115620.1:0-30605 GCA_900302595.1 Gadiculus argenteus | reverse complement strand
GAGAGAGAGAGAGAGAGAGAGAGAGAGAGAGAGAGAGAGAGAGAGAGAGAGAGAGAGAGAGAGAGAGAGAGAGAGAGAGAGAGAGAGAGAGAGAAAAAAAAATATATATAGAGAGAGAGAGAGAGAGAGAGAGACAGACAGACAGAGAGAGTGACAGAGAGAGAGTGAGACCCAGACAGAGGGAGACAGCGAGAGTGAGTGACAGATAGTGACAGACAGACAGACAGACAGACAGACAGACAGACAGACAGACAGACAGACAGACAGACAGACAGACAGACAGACAGACGGATGGACAGAAGAGAGAAGCAGATCATGAAGTACATGGCGATGGATGGAGGAGAATCAATGAGATCTCATTGACAGGATGTGACATGATTGGACAATGGAGTCATTTCCTTGACTGGAGATACTGGGGTTGAAGAAGCAAACCATGCAGACGTTAAAAATAAAAGATGGAGTAAAACACATGAGGCAATTAAATTATCACTAAAACCCAAAACGTATACGTTTTTTGGGAGGGAATTAAGGATGCAAGCTCAGTATGTGAGCTCTAATTAATTAATAAATACCAGAATTAAAAAGTTTACTCAGATATACATTTATTAAGCACAAAAGCACATACAGGAACGTTCTTAAAATTAGCTTATATCGATATAGATAATGGTAATTATCTACTATATACTGTATGTGATCTTATTACAATGCAGAAGGGGTGATTTTGTTATATATTGCATATTATACTTTCATATCATACAAAGACTACAGCAGAATGATAAGCATAAATATACAATTGAAAAATAGCTGAAATGTCAAGGCTCGTAGAATCAAACACATGCAATATTATTTTGTTGGCTGGGCATTTATGAAAAATGTGTAAAATAATGAGTATAGTGGTATGGATCAATACGGTTTACCTTCCTCTTCTTTTGTTTTCAGAAACAAATAGGGGGTGGAAGAAAACATAAACATCACATTATGTCGAAAATGGTGATTCAAACATGAATGAGATGCAATTATTATTATCTATTAGAAATCGATATATTTTAGATATCGATATCTAAAGCCACTGCCTGTCATTCAGATTGACTGAACATCAGTCACTTAGTAGATAAAGTGTTGCATTTCACTTTAGTCATCTTTTTACTTTCACTGTAACATTCATCCATCTCACCACATAGGGGAGACATTGTTTTGGCTTAAAATTAAACCAGTGCTTCAGTTCATTGGTAGGGCATCATAGAAAATATTTATAAAATGAAATAAACACCAAAAGTGTTATTATTTAATTCTCTCCGTTTTTTGTGAATAGCCTATTTTATCTAATTACTTGCAGTTTTACTTTACTTTGGTACCAGTATGGTTGGGTCAACACAGTTTAGGCCTATACTGTAAAAATAGAATAGAATAGCTTTGTAGTGTCAATCCCACTGAGATATAATAAGAACGATGACTCCCTCCCACAGAGTCTTAGGATAGACACTTCGCTGGTTGTCTACAAATTAAATTTTGGCTATCTTGTAGCCCTGTCTTGTCTGAAATTATTATAACTAAATAGCTAGAAATTGAACTAATTTCTATAAATTGTCTATTTTACACTTACCCTCCATCTGATCCCTGAAATATGAAGAACAAGACAGTTTAAGTGCAAAATACATGATTGCATCCAGGCACATGCAGAAACTACCTTTTGTGAATCATGGTTTAATACTCACAGGTCCTCAGTGTCAGACATGGTGGCAAGGTACTACACACCTTAATGGAAAGAAACCACAGTTGATGATGAGCATCAACTCTACCTATGCTGATGGTATCGGAATTGAAAATATAACATTTAACGTTTATTACAAATCTGACCCTTACCATCAATTGTTTCTGTCAGTAAAATCATGTCAAGTAATAGTGCCAGTGTAGAATTTACCAGATGAAATAATAACATAATAATGTTTAACTCTTGTGATGATACACACCGTGAACTCAACTAGTTACGGTCCACATTTAGTGTAACGTCCGTGCCTCATATAAGGTTCAAACTGAAAGAAAGAACTGAAAGGTTAAACGTTTCAATGACCCGGCATTTCCACATCAGCGCATTTTGTTTTGAAGTCCCCCCTCAGCCTTTTGTACCGCGACACGGGGAGAATCTCTCTCTATTTGCACTTCATTGTGATACATATATTTATAAAGTGTCTTTCAATGACTCCTTCACACTTGGTGTTATCGCACAGCTGCAAAGGTCTTTGAGGATTACATGGGGATCATATTTCTGACCATCAGCTGAGGGCCCGGTCCAAATAGCATCTCTAATCCCTGTGTGCAGCATCCATTCCTTGTCTAGCTCATCATATGGACAGGATTAGAGGAGCAGCTTCCACTGTTGGGTTTGGAGACTCTTCATAGCACCGGAAACCCAATCAGCGCAAGGAAATGTCCTTGTGTGAGGAATTGTCTTTGATGAACAGGCCCGTTAATAACTTTGCGTTTAGGTTTACATCAATCGCTGGCCTTGCTGTGTATCTTATGGCTGCATGAGGCTGACATTTGGTCTGATTTTTTTTTATATCAGAAGGCATAGAGTATGTCTGTGGCCTTTTGATGTCTGGGGCAAACATACTTCCATTTTATCCAGCCAAGGACAAACAAAGTTGGGTCCTTAAATAACCAGAGGTGGTGATAGTTTATTCAGCATCGAGTGCCAGGAGGCTGTTGTCGGGTGGGCACCATATGAGAGAGTGTCTTCCCGCTGAGTATGTCCTGGCCTCGTTGTCATCAGGATGGACAACAGTAGGCCAGTACGCTTAGATTTACTGTACCGACGTGCTGTTTATAACCACGCTCATGTCCTAGCAAAGAGGCATGTAATGGTGAAAACGACGTCTGTGATATTGTCTTTGAGCAGGTCATGGGAGCGATAATGCGAGGGAGTTGTTGAGAGTGATCAATCGAGAATGACTGATTGATGACAATTTAAAAATAATTCTACCCATATTGTAAATGTATTTGCATCTTTTTGCAACCAATTGCATCTTTTGGGTCCAGATATAGTCAAACTTTTACAATCAGAACTGTTTTAGCTCAGCAATTAATCATTGACTAAAGCCTTCCTTTGCATAGAGTACTGACATAACACCAAGTCATCAACCTGTTTCACTGTTAGTGCTTATAGTTCAACAATGTGATATGTTTAAGGGCTAGCTCAACGCTCACATTAACGGTCACACACCAAAGTTTGGAAACAAACAATGTACACAAGTGCCACGTACAATGAATCCAACTTTTGTGTATTCAAACTTGAACCAACATTAGGCTTTATTTAAAGGGGTACTTCACCAATTTGCATTCATCTTTGTATAAATAGAAACCCAGTAGTATTGTTGAATGATCGTGCATCCCTCCCTAATTTTTCCCTGAGAAGGGAAAGCTCTGTATTTCTTTCTGAAATTGGGTTCGCCAATGATGCAAAATTCATCATTTTGCAATGATGCAAAATTGATCATATTGCATCATTGGCGAACCAAAATTCATCATTTTGCATCAAAGAAATGCAGAGCTTTCCCTTCTCAGGGAAAAATGAGGGAGGGATGCGCGATCATTCAAAAATACTACTGGGTTTCTATTTATACAAAGCTTAATGCAAATCGGTGAAGTACCCCTTTAAACAGTGTTACATTTGAATAATGATTAAAAACATTTTGTCTTAGGCACCATTACACCCAAATTAAGATTTAAAAAGTATTCCATGAAACAGTAATTCCTCCATTCATTTAAATTAAAGGTAGTAATGTAAGCCAAAAGTATTGAAAAAACTTGCCAATAACAGTTCTGACTTTCTCTGTACATAAACTGAATATACTGTGCAGAATGTATTTTAAATGTTCCACGTTGTTACAATATTCGTTGCCGGTCACATGCTAGAACCCGCGCCGCTGACCAGACTCAGGTGGGCTTGTATTGCAGTGAGTAGTATTGTATTGTATTGTATTGTATTGTATTGTATTGTATTGTATTGTATTGTATTGTAGCATCTTTTAAAAGTAATGATAAAAAACACAATGGAAGAAATAGCCTCAAACTCACCCTAATCTATCATCACTGTTTCACAATTATCAAAAATTATCAAAACTATTTTACTGTAAGATAAGATAACGTTATAAATCCCAGACTGGGATGTTATAATTGAAATGTAATAATTGATATTCCAAAAGAAACAGAAAATTATATGAAAAGATGTCAATATCCTTAGGACCCTGCCTAAATGCTAGATGTCTTACCTCAGAGAAGGAGATGGGGGGTAAGCTTCCCTGGTGATGCAGCTAGTCTGTAAGGACCTGCAGTGTATGTGCTCAGAACATGTCCTAGTGTTATAGTGATACGTTCTCCCACGAGCCCCCTTATTGGCTGGGGATGCGTGTGAGGTAGGGGTACCATGAACGGCTGCTGACATCTTTAGCTGGCTGGCTTTGCATAAGGAGAAGCATGAAATGCTGTGGATAGTAGAAGAGGGCTCAGGTTGTGGAAAGGAGCAGCTGAGAAGCCTCTGTTTCTATATTTACAGGGAGACAAGGCAGCCAGGAATTATCATGGAGGGGTTAATCCAGCTGGGGTAGGGATGGGGAGTGGTCTTAACTGACAACCTGGGGTTACACATCACATTGGCATCCAGACAATGCCTCTGTGTGTTCACGCCAGAAAACAGAGTGTGCAGCCTGTGCAGCCAGCTTGCTGCCTGCCACTCAGTCCGCCAGTGAGTTCTTCAGTCAATGAGCTACATTATCAATCAAGTGTTTAAATAGACGGACAGGAAGACTTTGTTTGTTTTACTGGTAAGTCAGTAAGGCAATAGGAGGTAGTCCATTATGTAGCACTGTACTTCAGCAAAAAGAATAGGATATTTAAAACTCAAAAACTTAAGTAAGCTTTTTGTAAGTTTAACTCAATAAGTTCAATATTCCCTACATTACTTATTGACACTGCAGTTATTGTATAAGAACAATTACTGAATTTGATATAGAAAGAATCAAAGAAGACCAAAGTGATGCAAGACGTGGCGGAGTGATACCTGAATAGTTTTGGCGACAGTGTTGCCTAGTTAGCTGGTTAGCTAGTTAGTTCACTCCGATATTTGAGCTTGAGAAGATCCCGCTTCCTGCATGCATTTTTTTTTTTTATCATGACTGTCAGCACCATTTAGTGACAATCTTTTACAAGGCAATATAAGGTCAGATTTCAAGCCTTGAATCCTGAGGCTCTACAGTGGGGCTTAAGAGGGGGGCAAACAGCTGGGACAACCATTACCCATTATCCTTTGAATAATGCTGTGGGAATGAGTTTGGTTGGTTTGGTTGAGGTGGTTAAGCCTCTGGGGATGGGTGAGGCTGCACACCTGTGCTGCACTGGGAAATCATTGCACAAAGGTCAAACCCACCGGCACCACACACACACACACACTTGAGTCAGAAGGTAACACCTGCTCTGCCTGCAAAACGTCCTCCATCTCTGCAACAAATGCCTTTAAACTTAGTAAAGCCACCTAGTTGGTGTGTAGCCAACTGCCACAAGTGCCTTTTTACTCTGACCCGTCCTATGACAAAATCCACAATGTTTACACGTCACCTGACCTCCAGCGGCACAGGAAGGGGGCGTGGCCTGAAGTTTCAAACCTGCTGCTAGACTTGTAGTTCTCGAGACCGGTCTTGGTCTCAAGACTGGTCTTAAGACCACTTTTTTGTGGTCTTGGTCTTGTCACGGCCTCCACAGTCTTTGGTCTCGGTCTTTTCTCGGTCTCGGGTCTCTCGGTCTCGCAATGTCTTGGACTGGCAGAGTCTGGTCTCGGTTTATGCGGTCTTGACTACAAGTCTACCTGCTGCTAAGGAAATCCAAAAGGTAGGACTATAAGTTCAGTGGACTGAGTTCTATTTTCAATCTTTTGTGATCCCAGGGTCCACAACAGGTTCCTCCAGCCACTGTGGATTTAGGATGTTGACAGTTCCCAGGATTGATGCAGGGCATTGGTAAACGGTCCTCATTTGTATTGCGCTTTTATCCAAAGCGCTTTACAGTGTTGACTGACATTCACCCATTCATGCACACGTTCACGGCTGAGTCAACCACGCAGGGCGACAGTCAGCTCGTCAGGAGCAATTAGGGTGAGGCGTCTTGCTCAGGGACACTTAGCTAGGAGGAGCCGGGGATCGAACCAACAACCTTGCGGTTACCAGCCAACCTGCCCTACCTCCTGAGCTGGTGCCGGCCTAGTTAACTCCCTACATTTGAACTTCAAGGTAGCCATACTTCTCCATCCCCAGGTGGTGGTAGGGTATGGGCAGCTTCCGATACGCCCGGGACAAGGTTCAAGGTTCTCCCCTTTGGAATTGTACATGACCTCTGGCACCTCTATTTTTTCTTGGCACCCCAATGGCAGTATAGATCTGCTGTAATTTGTTTTACTTATTTATTAATTATTTATGTGTGTGTGTGTGTGTGTGTGTGTGTGTGTGTGTGTGTGTGTGTGTGTGTGTGTGTGTGTGTGTGTGTGTGTGTGTGTCCTCTACAAATACTCAGCAATGGCACACTGCCACAACGTCATCTTTAGTGCCACTCCTGTGTTTTTATAGTTTTGTGAAAAGGCTTACGACAGCAAACATCAGACACAATTATAGTTGCAAGCAGATATGGGATGGGGGGGAAGGGGTTCAGGAACAGGATGAAGATGAAGATTTGTTTATTTCTGTCCATAATAGTGTTAAACATCAAGTCAAATGGATCGAATCATCCCCTTGTTTGGGCAGAAATACAAACAATCAATGGTACACATTACAGTCATAACGACCTCAGAAAACACCACATCTTCTCAACATTTTTCAAACCTCAAAGTTGTGTACTGCCAATCAAGTAAAGTATGTGCAAACTTCAACAGAACACAGTAAAGCCCATATCAACTGTGATAAAGGGTTGTATCAATTTTGAATAGGGGTCTGTTAGTGGGCCAAATACACAATTAGTTCCAACAATCTGTTGGAATAAGGTTTAAATAGGATACCACAAAGTAATGGAATAGACAGTAATGAATAAATTAACAAGTTTCTTGCGCCTTGTAGCAACCAATAATGTAATAACGGCCAATAATGTAATAATGGCCAATAACGAAATAATGAAAATGTAATAAAGCCATTAATGTAATAACTTTCCAATAATGTAATAAAGTTGTTGAGCCAATAACGTAATAACCTTTTGCCAATAACATACTTATTGGCTTATTATTAAGGTCATTATTGGCTTTGTATTCAAAAAATCCTTTGAAAATGTAATAACTGAGGTATCACTCTATTTTATTTTCAATTTCTGGAGAGAAAGTGTCACACTTAGCTTTAATATTGCTTCTTGCAATAGATGCTTAAATATCTGACCTTACAGATACCCCTCCACCCTCCCCCTCCAGGATGCCTTAAAGGAGCAAAAAAGAGTCCATTTGGATTTATATGTAAGTTAGGATTCTGTTATAGTACTTACCAACTCCGTGACCACACAGACACTTTGACGGAGTCGTGAGCCTTTCAGAGTTCTGAGTTGCACTATAGTATTGCAATTCACCGCTGAAACACTAGGGGCTGGGGGAATGAAACGTTAGCTTGGCTTTTTTACTTTTAAATGATTACGTTATAGGCAGTTATTACGTTATTGGGCGTTATTACGTTATTGGTTGCTACACGCCTGTTTCCAGACATTTAGAAAAAAAAAGAATAATCAAAAATTAAAAAAGTTCACAAACCATTATCACACATATACAAATTATATTGAAATTCCATGAATAGGGCTTGGATCAAGGCAACTAAAATGACCCAACCTGTATACATATAACAGAAGTTAAGTATAGCAATAATCACATAACAATGGTATTCTAATAAAAGTAGTATTATACTAAAAAGTATTTAAGTATTTGAATAAAGAAATGTTTAAATTAAATCCTGTTGGAATCAACCTTAGCGAGGCAAGACAAAACATCAGTGAGAAACTGAAATGTGAACAGATCTGTCTTCTGCTTCTCTGTGCAGGCATTGTATCAAACCTGTACCGAATTGATAAACGATTGTGATTGGATTGGCCCAGCCTGGGCCAGGTCTGCTGGAAATATGTCAGAACGGCAGGGGGGCCAGACACATATGCCAGAGCATATATAATACGAGCTCGCAAATTAATCTTGTTCCAAGGCTAGGAACGATGCTATAAATATGATGAATTTGCTTTCTAATACTGCTCTGTTAATGCTTCAAAGTTGCAATTATTGTGAAGGGCTACCATAAATTCTTACAGTCCTGGCTGAACTGTATAACCCTGCAATTGTTGCATATTGAATGGTTCATGTTTTTATCCAGCCTTGTAAAGTTTATGATTACAACAGGCTCCAGACATTGTGTAAGGCAGCATTTCTCAAACCCACATCCCAGCTGCTCAAAACATATTTGTACCATAACATTAATTGTTAACTAGTATAAACCTGTGCTTCACTTTTGAAGAAATGTATGCCAAATACTCTTTGACACATCAGACTACAGAACTTGTATTATTTATCATTACTCCCAATCAATGATTGAAAGGTGACACCCACTTCGTTGTGTAAATGATTATGCATTCAAAGTGATGAACTTTAATACATTCAGGCTTATTTATGAAGATCAAAGTGGGCTTCAGAGGCTCAGGGTCAAGCTCTACTGGGCCCTTGATATGTTTGAGAAAGGCTGATTTAAGGTATTCCTTATAAGGATTTCTCAGATATATATCTTACCTGCGTATCTTTGTGTGTGTATCATTGTATCCATGTTAACGTAAATTCCCTTAACACACCAGCCCCAATAGCAAAAGTTGAGCTGTCCATGCAGTGAAATAAATTCCTTACACCTTCAGCTTGCATCCTGATTGGCCGCTCTGCAGAGTGTGAGAAAGCAGCACTCTTTCCTCAGAGACCTTACACTCCTCAGGTAGTGCACCCAAATGCCCCCCCGCCATCTAGGTCAACCTGTCACAGGGCCGTCGCCCCGGCCGCGGTGGTATTATGTATTGGCTATGGGGCTACAGGGGTTTTATTTTTGGATAGGTTACGGACACTGTTGCCCTCTGCCATAGGCAGGCTGGGGCTCAGTTGTGGATGAGGCAGTCCTTGTCACACTCCATGCTGGGATTAGCAGGCTGCGAGCATATTCCCCAAGCCACACAAAAGGTAAACCCAATCAAATTTGGCATCTGCTGACTGACAAGCTTATGGTACTGCGTGTTCCTCTTGGTGCTGCGTGTTCTGCTGCGGTTACTGCTGATGGCCTGCAAGCGGTGAAAAGCATTTGGCATAGCAAGTGCACGATTTGAACTACTTTGATACGTAGTTATGTTAATATCCATATGGACTAGTTTGCAAAAGAAACTGTGATAGCGTCCAAAGAAACATAAGCCAACATATACACCTGCATCATTTGGGCTTTTTAACAAATGAAGAGTCAAATATATATTTGGATACATACATTCATAGATTTGCATAATGCTGAGGCGTTTATATATTTCAGCAATGCATAGTTTGACTCAGATTTATGAGTTGTTATTCAACTAACATGTGCATTATCTGATTTATGTAAATGGTACATTTCTGTTTTCAAAGACAGACTTGAGGTCACGTCTGTTTTATTGCTCGGCTAAACTTACACTTTCCTCTTTTGAGTTGACCGAATGGAAGTGACACGGATATCCCACGCAGGGCCTTTAAAGGGGAAGGGGTCGTGTGCCTTGCAATAATCTGTTGACTGGAAGCATGACTTTCACAACAAAGCCGATTGGAACCAGTTTTTAAAGACAGACTGCATCTTACGTAAGCAATTTAAAAGCTCTTTTTGCTGCCCTTAAGGAAATGTCTGTATTTGCATGATATTCTGAAACCTACTGAAACAGTCAACAGTCAACAATGCATTAGCATAAAAGTATTACATAACTGTGACTGCATAAAGGGTGTCGCTTTCTGATCAGATGAGAGGGACTTCTACGGACAACAATGTTGTTGTTTTTTTTGGTCCAGTATTGAGCAAGATCGCAGAAGCTGTAATCTGGGAAAACAAGCAGCAATGTTATCCTTTGAGGCGATAGCATCTTGTCAATGTAATCCTCTCAATGTGCTTGTTTTTGCCACTTACAGGCTCAGATTGTATTTGATCATAATGGAAATAATCCCTTCAGAGAAACATAACTTTTTTCTTTGCCTTTTGCACGAGACTCAAAGGAGTCTCGTTCTGAAACCTGGCTAAGCTACACTTTCTGTTGTCCAACACTACAAACTCTCCTCTCTCCAGCTCTCTTCAACCGTTTTCTTCCTGCAATAACTCAAATCTAGCAACACTGCTCCTAGACTAAGACTTGGTTGGACACAATAACAAACAAGACTGGGATCAAGCGAACAGTAAATAAAGTGTTATTTTTCTCTAGGGATCCTTTGCATAATTATACAATAAATACTGAGCTATAATATATATCCCACTTACGTGGATAACAGCTGCAGTGCTTTTGCTCAATACTGGACCAATTTCAAAAACTGTTATCCGCATTAGTCTTTTGTCTATTGATGTATACAGTGAACTTGGAGTATGGATGCTGGGACTTGTAGTTCTTTTTATTTCCAACACACACACACACACGCACACGCACACACACACACACACACACACACACACACACACACACACACGTATGCAGAGGCTTATTGGCTGCCCAGAGGACAGCCCTTAAGTGCATGGAGCAGGTGGTGGGTGTCAGGATCTGCTCTCATTTCTCTCTGTCTAAAATTAGACTTTGGCCCTTTCACACCTCGACAGAGAGATACATTTACTATGAAAAACAAACAAATCGTTAACAAACAGTCGCCTTCCCAAAGTGAAAATATAATACACAAAAGTATTCTGATTCAAACGTTGTCACATAGTCCTTCACTTGTCGTTGTTTCTGTCATCTCTGTTGTTATTCCCTGTTCTATATTGCCTGTATTAAATGGACCTCTATTGCTGAGGAACATCTTTCTAATGTGTATTTATTGTCAGGAAGATAAGAGCCTTGTTTGTAAGATATAAAGACAAATGTAGATTTCAATGCTGTGTTTAAATGTCTAGGTATAAATGTAATTCAAACATAAATAAGGCAACATAAATGACGAGAAAAAAAAACGAGAATACAATTGCCATCTGAAACAGTTAGAGTTAGATTCCAGTTTATTATAGTCCATATTTCAGCCAGACATATTCCTTTTTGGAAGACTATTTTCAGAGCTAATTCATCATGTATCCTAGTCTGAAGTAACAAGTTACATGCCTTTCTATTTTGGTGGAAGGCGTTTCATACAGCTATACAACACCTATCCTGATGAGAGCACAGTTTTGAATCTGATTTTGATACACAAGCAATATCATATCATAAGCCAGGTTCTTTACAGAGAATTAGGACTCTGAATAGCTAGTGTGATAATACATTTCAAGAGACAATACTTACAGCATAGCATGGTTTAACTTTGTGGAATTGTATGTAATTAATAAAGGAAAGTAGTATTTATTGCAAAAATATAAAAACAATAGTTGTCCAGGTAAAACAGACAAGAAATATATATATTCTGCATTCACATTAATGTGAACTGAGTGTTAGGAATGTTTTTGAAAGAAACTTGGTAACACTTTAAATTAAGATACACATATTAATCATAAACTAGCCGCTTACTAACATGGATATTAGCATGACTAATATGTGTATCTTAATTTAAAGTGTTACCAGAAACTTATTAGGTAAAATTATCTGATTTCTTTATAAATGTTTTTTCCAGTTTTTGATCATTCTTCAGACTCCAAAGTATTCTTCACAAATCTTCATGGTAATCTCCAGCTGTAGAAAGAACATTTCCAAAATAAAGTATCCAAATATGGTTGAAAATTATTGTTTTATACACACACTTAGGAGTTTCAAATGCAATCTACTTATACTGCAAAGTTGTTAGTACGGCAATAATAGACTAACTCTTTCACTTACGGTAATTTATTGTTCTTAGGTTGGACATGCTGATGGAAGTGAGCTACAACAATGGGCTGGAGCCTGACCTCTCCCAACCATATCCTCCGCCCGTACTACCCAAGCCGGGCAAAGACAACGCAAGACTCCAGAAACTAAAGAAGAAGCGATCCAAGAAAAAAGGGGGGCCCTCCCAGACCCCTGTTCCCTTCCGCACCTGTTTGTCTCCTGTCAATGAAGCGAGCACGGACCTCGAACACAGCGACCATCCCTCCCCGTCTAGGTCCCCAGATTCATCTTACCTCGGGGATTCCTCAGTCTCCAGTTTCTCCATGGCTCCTTTCTATAATAACTCAAAATCTCCCTTCCCTCCTCCTCGCAGCAGCCCCTTTCGCCCAACATGCAGTTCTCCGCTACAGCACCACGCACCTCCTGTCCGTGCATACGAGGAACACACGGCTCCACTGTATGAGTGCTCATCTTTCTTATTTGAGGATGACACCCCTTCGACAATGCCTTCGCAGTCCCCATCCCCGCCACTGGAGGGGGTCACAGCACCACCTTCTGTCCCTCCCTTTATCTCAACAAAGTGCCAAGGCTCCCTGGGTTCATTCTCTGCAAGACTAACCGAACCAGCCCCCATGCCCAATTGTAGCCCAAAAATCTCCACCCACACCCTGACCCTATCGTCCACTGGCCCCACGACTGCTCAAGAGCAGACTTCATCTCAAATTCTGGATTTATCGCCTGTTCCGGCACAGCTATCAGTTTCAGTCCCTCAGAAACAGCCTTTAAATGGCAGCCAACATGAAAAAAACTCACAACAAAAGGCTAAAGCCTCAATGCAGCCATCATCTTTGACCGCCAAGCCTGCTTGTAATGCCGTTTGTCCCAACAGCAAAAAAAACCCTGAGGTGACCGGCTCAAATATAACACTTGTCAATTCCCAGCAGACAAAGATTTACACATCCAAGGCCACCTTTTATGAGATTTCTAAGCCCCCGTCGCTGCAGGATCTCACAGTATGTACTGCATCGTCCCAAGGCGCGTCATCATCTACTGCAGTCAGAGAGAAAACAACAGTGACTGCAGTAAAGAATGTACAAAAAGTACCAGTTGCCTTTACCCCATTGAGAAGACCCAAAACACCCTCTTCTACACCCAGTAGGGGATCCACTCCTGTTATTGAAATATCAAAACCTAATCCACTCTTATTTGCTACTAGTCGGGCATCTGCCTCTAGCCATGATTTGCAACATTCGGCTTTCAATTTGGAGGTTTGTCCAAACACCAAGTCAACCAAAATTAAGACTCGAGGTAAGATTCCCACTGCACCGAAAGAAGCAAATCAGGGTGGATTAAATAGCAATGCTTTAAACAAGCAGTTTTCGGAGCCTACTATAAATCTGATGGGGAATGATACGCCAAACAGGTGTAAGACACATTCAGAAGGACCCACAGATCTTTTAACGCCATTTCTTCCAACAGATAGCATGACTGTGGTTGTACATCATCAATCACCATTGAAATCAGATCAAAGATCACCGGATGGTGCTCTACTTTTACCAAATATTCCAGAATTTACTTCAGGTGTACTAAACACTGCTTCAAATCCTAACCCCATTACTGTCAATACAACACGAGACCCCCAAAGCACCAAATTCCATTCACCAAGCTATAACCCACATGTTCTGCCGGCTTTTGAGGCCCGAAAATCATTGTCATCATTATTGGGATCTCAACTGACGTTAGCGTCAAGGCAAAAATCAAGATCAACCTATTATGGGCTTACCCCAGCGGAATATGTTGCCTATGGTGGCATTAGGACTTCCAGTGCGTATCATAGACCGGTAAGCCCCAACAGGCTGGGCTCAAATGAAGCACAGCCTAAGGAAGAATTACACAAATTATCCGTCAGTAGCTCTGAACACACAGCAACAAGGGCGCCCGATGGACATCAACCTATCTCCTCATCTGTGGAGTCTTCTCCTGCACTCGTTTTGCATCAAACGTCAGCTTCACGGGAATCGAACGTGGGCAAAGAACAGACACCAAATAAAGACATTGAGCAAGACAGCCAACATGAAGCTCAAATAAATGGATTACAAACGAGTAAAACACCTGCTGAAGAGAAAACTAAACCAAAGCTACCGTTTGGCTT
Source organism: Gadiculus argenteus (assembly GCA_900302595.1). NCBI lineage: Eukaryota > Metazoa > Chordata > Actinopteri > Gadiformes > Gadidae > Gadiculus > Gadiculus argenteus. The sequence goes on along the minus strand of OMLJ01115620.1, from coordinate 16,426 downwards.
GACACAGAAAACAATGCAACAGTGCACAAGTGACGTAACCGCACCAAAAGCCTCTTACTCCGAGGCTTCAATAACCATACCTAAAGCAGGTGAGGAGCACGCACAAACCTTGGCATCCCCTAGCACAACCCCTTCATGTCTGAATAACAGTAGCAGTTTGCCCATCACTTCCTCTCTCTCAACTAAAGAAATTAAGGAATGTATGAATACTAAACTTCAGAATGGTGAATCCCCTTATCTTAATCCAAGTATTGATAATACTGTTAAAATGCCAAACAATGAAGCAAGCAAACCAGATCATGTAGAAATATCTGGGTCAACAAAACGTCAAAATATTCCCCCACATGATTCAGTGAAATCCACTATCATGCCGGCGAAGGACCTATGCCAGCCTATAACATCGCTGGCAGGGATTCAGAAATACACACAGCATGATCCAAAATTTGCAACAAGTAAAGCAACAGTCCACCCCTTAGTATCAAATAAAGGCAGAGAATTGATGCAGGAAATCAGTGGCAGTATAGTACCAAATGATGGACCCCAGAACACAATCAAACCAAATGATTTACCTTGCATGAGTACAAATGGAGCATATTTCCCTGACAAAGTTGGCACTAATGCTCCAAACTCAAATATTGCAAGCAGTTCAGTGTCATTTGTTCCCATAAACACTGATTTTTCTGCCAACCAAAACCTAGAAACACCCAAATCAATCAAGGTAACACCTACTCTAAATCATATAATTCCTTATTATATGGAAAACAACGTACCGAAACAAAATATTTCTGGAGCAGTAATCCCACCTTCATTACCTCAGTTGCAACCTTTTACAATTGATTCTGTGACTGCTTCGGCTATTTCAAAAACCTCACTCCCCCTCCCACGCATCCATGAAATGAAATCAGAAAAAAAATCTGATTCTAAAACGCCTTCAGCGACTAACTTAACTAAACCTAATAAGCAAAAAAAGCAAAGCAAAACAAATAATCAAATAATAGCAAGCATAACGTCACATTTTCAGGACAAGATAATTCAAGAGGTCACTGCGGAAATATCAATTGCCAAGAGTTACACAAAAGAGTCCATGGTTGCTGATGTTTCTATGGCTCAAACAATACAAAACAATGTTCCTTATAAAGAACAATTACTGCCAATACAAGAAATAATAGGACACCAGCTTCCCAGTAACATTATTAGGGAAAATCTGGAAACTAAACCGCATCAAGGCTTCAACATGGGAACTAAAGATATTTCAGCAGGAAAAATGCCAACAGAAATGACTGAAAAAGATACCATACCTAAAACTGTTTCCAAACAATATATTATTGAGTCTAAACAGTCATTTCAGGAAAATGTGCAATTGAAAATGTCTAATAGTGCAGTTAAACGATCTCAAACTATCAGTGAGGATTCTAATCACGGCAACTCCTGTACAGAGCCAGCCAGTGTTAAGTCAAACGTGTTGAATGTTGGCAGTATTATACCTGTGATTGAAAATAAATTCCCTAATGAACCTTTTCTGGAAAAAGTATACGATGCAGCAGGCAGGTCAGACAAGGCTTCCATTGAAACATCCTCTTTGCCCTTTGTACCATTAGGCCCCGTCTTGAGTCGTGTCGCATCAAAAAGCCCTATGTTAACAAGGGCCTCGGGTGGTCCGGAAGCATTGAAACTGGGTGCTGACACAAAAGACCCTGGGGGCTATTATAATAATCCAAAAATAACTGAACCCAGAACACCTCTTGTTTACCCTATGACACATGTGTTAGAAGGTAAACAAACACCCACTGTTCTGCAAAACAGAACCTTTACACCTGAGCCCATGTTGTCCGTTCAATCAACCGTGACACCCTTTTCACTTCCTGCTAGCAACGGTCAACCTTTAATGACCCCTCCTACAGTAAGGCTTATAAATACCCGAAGGACTTCACCTGCCCCCGGGTATATCAGAACCACCTCACCGAGAATAAACACACTAAGCCCAGCCATTATAGGATGCCAGCAAATTGACGCTTTTAATCCAGCAGCAAACGAGTTAAGGTACTCAGATATTAAAGCTGAACACTTTTTGAAGGGAAAAAGTGAAACAAACTTTGAGGTAAACACACAGATTGTATTCTCACAGCCTCGTTCACCTCACCCCCATCGCCATGGATACGTTTCCCCGAACCCTCACCAGTATGCCAATTCCATCAGAAATGTTAACGCCCCTCTAAGCCCTTCTAAAGAAATCAAGGACGTAACCAGAACGGTGACCTCACCTACCATAGAACCTTTACAGAGTATCTACCGTCAAACCAATGTCCCCAAAGTTGGTGATGCCTTGGATGGCCTCCATACCTTAAACAACACGACACAAAGTGTATCCTGTTTAGATATCAGGAAAAAGTCGCCCCTCATAACTGATGCAATTACTAGTAACATTCAGGGTTCCTTAAAGTCAACAAAGCAAAGCTATTATTCTCCAAATGTAGGAAAAGAAACAGTGCCAACAGCAAGCTGCATGCTAGTTAATAAGAGTACTCTGGTTGAAAAAGTACTTTCCCAGACAAAACAGATATCAACTAACTTGGCTTCGAGCTTAGCAATGGGGGGAAAATCCTTAGATAATATAATCATCTCGTCAGCCTTACCCTTTTTACCTAAGAATCCTAAAGTAAAGGCAGAATTTCCAACTGGTAAAACTGAAATAAATCGCCTTTCTGACAAATTAGAAAATAAGCCACTCAGAACCTTGACAGAAACTCATGATAGAAAAACGAAAAATACATCGTCCAACAAAACTGATCAACCTCCCATACATGTAAGTCAAGCACAGCCACCTACTGACTCAGTATCGAAAGCAATCCCAGCAGCAGATAATGACATAAGACCATCCATAGTGAAAGGTGCTGTGATTGATTCTGCCACTCCTGCCTCTCTGCCTCAGGATTCAGTCTCAATCAAAGCTCCGGCACCAAACAGAGGAATGTCAGTGCCATCTCAGCCAAAAGCTGGACTCAGAGAGGAGAAAGCACTAGAGAGCAGAGCAGCGACGACACCGTCAGAACACAGGCCCTCTACGAAGTCCCCGACATCAACTGCATCTTTAACTGAGGACAGTCCTCCCCCTGCTGACATACCCAAGGCGGTACAAAAACCTAAAGGCCTGAAGGCAAAGATGAGTGGGTGGTCCCGCCTCAAAAAACACATGGTTGTCGAACCCGAGGAGCCCCTGTTTCCAGAGCCCCTGGGGGATTGTCAGGCAGCGGTCAGTGCTGGTGAAAAGGAAATAATTCAAGTCAGCCGAGAAGAGGTTTTAGTAGAGCAGTCCTCTGGTCTGGAGGTCCTCAAGGAAACAGAGGCGGCCCCCAAAGCACTGAAGATGTGGGACGCTCTGCTCTTTCATATGTTCTCTACCAAAGAGAAAATCATTGAGCAGATCAAATCCAAGAAGGACAACTCGGACACAAAGAAACAGGGCAAAGAGAACCAGGTGGAGGTTCCGTCTTTTGTAAACCGACTTCCCATTCTTCTGTACAGTCCCCGCTTTAACGCCAGAAAGCTCAAAGAGGCTGCAGAGAGGCCCCTCACTAAAATAGCCGCAGTGTTCGAAAGAGGGCTACTAAACCGCAAAAACCAGGATGATGAACACAAAGACTTTAACAGAAAAGCAAGAGGATTTGGTGATTCAAAGAAGGAAGAATGAAAATGCATTGATATTCAAGGCACCGACTTGATGTAAGGAGAATTAGAAATAAATAAAGCCATCGGTACAAGTAAGCATTAAAACTAATGTTTGGATATCTGTTACTTAATATTGCAGGCAAAGGGAAATGTCAATGCTACATTTTGAGTCAAGGATAAATGAAGGAATAACTGAAGTAGCATAAGGTGTATAATTTTAGACGTTTAAAAATATCCTAGAGAAAAACTATTCTGTGTGTCTAACATGAATACTTGACTATCACTAATCCAAAACAAATTATTAATGAATGAGTGGTTGTTAAACATAATTAAAATTAATACATTTACATTGCTTGAATGGTGTTAACAGGTGCCAACTGAGTCAAAGTCAAAGTTGATAAAATATTGAATTATTGTTTAATTGAAATAGTAAGCCAATAGGCAGAATTGACTTCATATGTGGATTAAATATATATCAGCAAATTATTTATCTTGAATGAATTGTGCAGAGTTTTATGGAATGAAAGCCACGTTATGTGTCTATTGCGTGACTGCACGTAGAAGTTCTTGTCAGGTTTCCTTTAGTTCATTGTTGTCTATCTATAATGCATAGTGCTTGCCTATGGTCTAATTTGTTTCCTATTGCATTGTCACATGGCTTTTACATTCCTGGTACACAGGGCAAATTGACGCTGAATGCATGATATTTGACGGCTACCATTTGGGGGAGAGCATCTTGTAGAAAGGAAACACAGATTCCTACATGGTCAGTAATGAGTAGAATGACATGGCTTCAGGGAGTTGAGGTGTGTATTGTCTAGAAATAAAGGTATAGTTTGAGATGAGTCTGGAGCTGGAAAGGCTGTTGAGACAGCCTTAACATAGTACAGTAAAATATACTGCAAAGAGTTTCAAAGCATGTGGAAAGCATATGGAAGTAAGAGAGAAATAAGTCACAAAATCATATTTGAATTTAATAGCTTTGAAGCGATTCCCTTTCCTAAAATGTCTGCCTTGATGTCGAAAACCCATCATAATCTAAGAGCTGGTAAATGAATCTGCTACTAGAGCTACTACAATGGTACTTAAGATAAACTCTTTCTATTTTTTGGTTACAGTGTGTTTGTTGAAACAGCATAAAATCAAATGTGAAAACATGTGTTTGTTTGTTCCTCATCGTTATTTGAACCTTATATACTCGTTCCCTGGTACATTTAAGTAGCAGAACCATAATTGATGTTATGTGAAACACCCGTTCATGTCCTACAACGACAAATCTCAACCGGGTTTATTCTGTATGTCTACAAATCAATGCATTGCAATGAGCAACATTTGCACATATTTAAAATAAGCTGTTGTGAAAAAAATACATTGTTATGATCTTCCAAAAGGTTTTTACCTGACTTAGTTGTCATATTCACTGCAGTCGTTATCATCTACAGCCACCTTCTCGTACTTGCCATGACCCGACACCACAAATTTGTATCTTTTGCCAGGGGAGCTCCCCTGAAACACACCATTTAAAAAATCATCTTCACATTGTATAAGAGCATCAGTACCAAACAATTGGAAAGTAAAGTGAGCTATTTTGACCAAAAGTAGTTTTGTGCTGTGTTCCAATACCCGTACTTCCTTGAGTACACTCAACCGTAGTACACTATCCGTACTCACTGAGTACTCTCTGAACGGTGAACTCTTTGCGCATAATAGCTATAAAAACCTATAAAAGCTATAAAAAGTAAAAAATGACTAAATGAATGCAGGCTATGTAGAAAATGCGCTGAGGTTGTTCTCAGCCTGGCTCTGCCTCTTCCGCTACATAATTAAGATGGTGGCCGTTGAGTACGAGAAGTGTGCATCGATCCACACTTCGCAGTTTGACCGTTTTGAGTACATCCGGGTCCTTTAAGTACACTTCTTTTCCCCCAATTTGAATTGGAACGCCCTACACACTCAAACTAAGTAGTACGAGTACGGATAGTGCGGGTATTGGAACACGGCACTGGTCAAAATAGCAGTAGAGTAGTAGTAGAGTAAATACTAGGCCTAATATAACGTGTGTCAATGAAGCTACATACACATATATAGGCCTAGGTATAAAGTAATAATCTGTGTGTGTAATGAGTGTGTTTCGGAGCATACCTTGCCTCCTCTCCCAGGAGATGGTGAATCACCCAGGTTCTCCCACAGGTTCTTTTTGCATAAAACATCCCCCGGTTTAATCTCCTGCAAGTTGGGGAACTGATGTCATGGTTGTAGCATCCTGGGAAGTGAGCTCATTGTTTTTACATATGTGTGACTCCTCCACACGCCAACGGATCAAAGCTCAAGCCGGACCCACGTGATACACACCGTCATTAGACAAGAAGGTGTGAGTGCCAAGTGTTTGGTTTGGCATGTTCTAGACACAGGGACTGGCAATATTAACTATGAAAATATAAAGAGTAATTTATATGATGGGGGAAATAACACAAATTGATCATTTAAGAGAAGAAGAAAAGATAATTAGACAGTCAGCAATGTTAAAGGTCCCATATTATACCACCTGGTGTGAGTGTGAATAGCCATTACAAGCCGTTTTGAAAATCTGCCTCTAGTGACATCACAAGTGGGCGTGTCCACGCGGGTCAACGGGTTCAGTGATCTCCCTGTTCGTACATGGTACCGGTAAGCATGAGCTCTCTGATGTACATTTCCAGGTTCCAATTTAACTATGCAAAACTGTAATAAACTATGTTTGAAAGGGTCCAAAAAAGAGAATCCATCTTATTTCACAAGCAGTTAATTCAGTACTATTTTGTTCCAAATTTGTGCCTCTTCTTCTGCTGGACTTTTTGTAACGATGCTGGAAGACCGACAATAACAACACAATTTATTAGAAGCAGCTAAGACAAGCTTGCAGGAAAGCAAGTTTGTTATTCTCTATGATAGGCTATTTACAAGCAAGCAAAAATCATGGATAATTGAATTACGTTCATTATGTCTACACTAAATATAAATAGTTCATGATTTTCTTTTATCACAGACACGAGACAGACAGACATCTACCAACATTCGTGTCTGTGATAAAATAAAATCATAAACTATTTATAAAAATCATGGATGATAATTTATTCTCGGACACTGATCCTGAACCCTATTTGTTCTAGCCTGCATTTGAACAGAATTAACTCATCCAGGATGTGCAAAGAGGGATGAAGAAATGGCTCACACGTTGATTGTGGCAGATGTGACTCCGGTAATAGATGTTTAAATGTGACTCCTGTGGAGCATGTCTAAATATGGAAATGGATGGGGAGGGTCTATGCTGCACACTGTGCACAGACTGATACTTATGGAGGCAGTTAATCTATTTGGGAGACTTGACATCTCTGGTGAAAAAGCTCTGGTAGAAGCTTGAATCACTGATAATCCCGGCTGTTATGGAAACACTTTCCCAAAAATGATATGTCCCAAAAATTATATCAGGAAGTTTTTATGAATTGTGTACTCTCTATTCAGACCAGAAACTGTGCTGCTTGCAAAATATGAAATGAATTCTTGTTTCTACGTAGTGTATTCCAGATAGTACATGCGTTAATAGATTAATGTCTGCATTATTTGGAAAATGCATTATGTTACGTTGTGGAGCTGATGATCCACCTGGGAATAAACATCAGTATGCAAATGCTTACCAACAGCAGGTAAATACGGGGGATCACTGAACTGCACTTCTAACCCCGGAAAGGATTACAAAAGATAAAATCCTGAACTAACCCCTTAAGGCCAGGATCATTAACTGCTTAAAATGCAAAAGATTTGTTGTTGATAAAAAATATAACTATTGCATCTTACTGCTGGTTTGGTAGGGGAACTGCTTCTGGTGTCGTCTGGGCTTGCCTTCACCCATTGGTTGATGAGGTCAGCCACGCCCACTTTAAGTCCTTCAGCATCCTGAGACAGAGATTAACAATTGAATAGGAATGGAGTGTATTCTTTTTTTTCACGTGGCTGCATAGTTGAATGAAAGTGGCATGAAATATCAATTTCACCAGCAGAAATTTGAAAAAAAGTAGTGTGAACAAAACACCTTTATTAATTAAAGGGACATTCCACCGATTTTCACATGAATCTGTATTGAAAGTCGGTCATATTTGTAGTCGAAATGTAACATACATTTCTATTTTGGTGCCTTCTTGTCCAAGAAAAGTGGGTGCTTGTAGTCTCACCAGAGCCTGAACTCTAACACTTCCTTCTTTAAATGATGTCAAAATCGTCATATGACATAATTTAAAGAAGGAAGTGTTAGAGGTAAATACAGATATCTCCCATCTCGGGGGGAAAATGAGGGAATGATGCACGACCATTCAAAAATAGGACTTGGTTTCTAGCGATACAAAGCTTAATACAAATGGCTGGAGTGTCCCATTAAGGCTTAGTCGTGATCACAGCGACCCGGGTTCGATTCCTGCCCGTGGTCCCTTGCTGCATGTCCTCCCCTCTTTCTCCCATACCTTCTTGTAAATCTCACATAAAATGCAAAATTAAATCTTTAAAAAAAAAGAAAATCCCTTTTGCATCGCCATCAAATAAGGAAGAAGTTGCCTTCTTATTTTGTATAGCAGTATGGGTGTCTATGATGAATAACTACCTTCTGTATCCCCATGCATGGAGTTTAGAGTGTCGTCATTCAGTCCGGGGGATATAATACAAAGCACTGTTTTAATCGTTGTCCCTGTAGGATCTTTGGAGGATACGAGCCCCTTGTGGAACATGTGAGGGCTTTGACGTGTCGCCCATGGACCAGATGGTTCAGGTAACTCACCCCGTGGTCATTTGCTTGCCTCTCTGAAATCAAACGCATTTGAATCAGTGGTTTTCTTTCATTGGATTATGCTTTTTTTCCCCACATCTTGACTACTTTGTTTTGGTTTTTATATAATTCCCGTCCATTTTCCATCTCTTGTCCTCCAGCGATCTCTGGATTTCCGTGAGTCTCGTGAGGCGGAGCCCCACCCCTTGTGGGAGTACCCGTGCCGAGCTTTGACCCTGCCCACCGCCGTCATGACCTTTGACTTCACGCAGTGTGTCCCTGAGCAGCCAATCAACGCTCAGGGCTTCTTCCCCTTTGTGAGGTACACGTGACCTTTGTGGAGGCTTGGACCCCACAGTTATATACTGAACTTCAAGAGTTGGAATATACGTGGTGGTAAATGCTATATTATTCAAGTTATGTTCAAGTTATCTCAGTGGCCTCTTGTCTCCCATATGGTTTACATCCTACAATATCTTGAGGTTAAAAGCTCTAATGTATGATAATCGTATTCTAAGTGACCGTCGCATTATATTGCTGATATTCTGGTGGTCTTTCCAGGAGTGGCTCTTGCCACGGAGTTGCCATATGGATGGAGTATCAGCTGACAGAGGAAGTCACCATCAGCATGGGTCTCTCGGGAGATGTTGGGGAGCAGGTAAGCAGCAACCAAACCTGTCTTTGTCTGTGTATGGTCTCTTTCACTTTTTCTAACATTTGTTTAGATAAGAGCTCATGTTCTTTGGATCTGCATTCTCCGGTTTACTATTCGCTTCAGTCTGCCGTGAATTCGGTAACAGTTGCTGCATTGAAGCTTCATATGAATACACAGTTTGCCGTCCCTGCAGGGTGCTTGCGAGTGGAGTCGTCACAGAAAACAGGGCGTCTACTTTTTCCCGTCGCCACAACAAAGCCTGGGGGAAGACGGCGGCAAAGTGTCTTACAGTTTCACCTTTGAACCGGGCTCAGGAGACATCAGTATGGAGTTCAACGTTTCCTCTGCTTCACCGTGATCAGGGAGTCACGGATGCAGAAGATGAGGACTATAATTCAAACCCTATTTTTACACGTCAGTTGCTAATGGAGACGCTATGTGGCCACCCGTTTGTGCCTACCTTATTTTGTGGATTTGCTTCTGCTTATTCTGGAATTAGTGCTGGGAGTATAGCGAATTCATCATACAACAGAGAACAAGACAAACTGAAATTTTTATAGATAGAAAATCCAAAAATGTGGGATATTTTTTTTTTATTGCTAGCATTTGAGGTGAATGTCCTGCCTACTTATTTTTTGCTGAACAAGAGTATTAGGTTACCCATTCTGAAAGAATAGAAGCAGTCAAGTCGTGGTAAAATTCAATCATGGTTAGGTCAAACTACTACAAATACAAAAATGTATGGTAACACTTTACAAAAGTACATTAATGAACCTGTTAACATAAGTTAATGTGTTGGTATCTATACATTAATACAATAATTGTTAATTAATGTACACTTATTGTAACGTTTTACCGTATTTATGAAAAAATGTTGGCTTTACATTACAATAAACCTCATTCAAATCTAATTTATTATATAGCGAACATCTCCATCTAGATAATTTACAATTTGTGTGCTCTTATAATTGTAGTAATGATTGCTGGGTTCAACTAACTTCATTTGGAGTACAGATGTACTGTATGTAGCCACCATCTGTAAAGGTTTTGTTTAAAGTGACAAATGCTAACAAAATTAGAAAAACCTTGACATCCTTCAATAACAAACAGTTCACATGACTGATCAGATGTACTATTGGCGGTGGTCCGCACCCTGGCAAGTCCACACATTCAGTGAGTGACATTCAGAGTAGGTAAGTGAACTGGATTTTAAGCATTGGTCATTAACTTAGAATTGGAAAAGTGACAGCCATAATTTTCTCCCTAAACCAAAATTGCTTTCATATACAGAGTGGAGGAATGTAACCTAGATGTGAGAAATGGGTTTGGTGCAACAAGAAGCGGTGTCGTCTATGGTTATGGTCTTTAAGCGTCGGTCAGGGTGTTGTTGTCCAGCATGATCTTCTCTCCTGGCTTGAAGGCTGGCTTACCCATATGTGGGCAGCTAGCACAGCGGAACGCATCGCCCAGGTAACACTGGAAAAACAATACACAAGATGTCAACATGGAGACAACAAAGGCTACACTTAAACGGTATAAGTCCTTCAGTTTAAAACGATAGCCTATCGTTTCATAAACACCCGGTTCTGTATCGGTTTTGTTGATGTTTTACAAAAAGCATGTCTGCTAAATGAGCCAACTCAAAGTGACGTACACTTCCACAGGAAGACTTGGGTAGGCTGGCCTTCTGCACGCCTTTGGTGTCCTGCTCCAACTCCTCAGCCAAGCCGCACGAGCTGCACAAGAACAGACGCATGTTTAATTACCCTACATGTTCATGAATGCATGGCTCTGTACTGCTCAACTATGTAGCTCTCAAGAGGAAATGGTAGTTTATCTTACAGGAGAAAAAAGTTATACTAATAAGACCATTATACTTGGGCTATTCAATGCCAATTGAATATAATTACAGTCAATTACACTATATGTACTACAGTATTGTTTTGCAGTATTAAAAGGTTTTAAGGTCAAGTTGTTTTTCTAACCAGTCTTTGCAGGCTTTCTTCTTTTTGACAGCCCCGTCTCCACAAGTGGCTCGGAGGGAGGCGGGATCTGGTTTCTTTAGGTCGTCCTCATCCAGCAGAGTGTCGGAATCCACCAAGTCCTGAACACAAGTACATGCTTGGTCAGGAGGCAGAGCCATTGCTCTAAACTCAGACCAAGGCCCTGCCAACTGAAGACCCCACCCATCTGTTTCCAGGTAAGACTTGTCCTGTGCCGTTTCCCACACACAGGCCTTACCCTCCCTCAGCTGCTTCAAGGCCCTAGTTTAAGGGTGTGTGCTATTAACTTCAAAGCTATTCAAATTGTATCTGTAATTAAGAGCTAGATCTAGAAGCTTTTTGAGAATTGCTGTTTTGGGGATTTGAAGGGCTTCTTGTACATTGCTAGGCACATACCTATACACAGGATGTGTTCCAGACACATACTTAAACACAGTACGTGTCCAATAGACAGACTTATATACAGTATGTGTCCCATAGACACATGCCCCATCATTTGACAAAAAAAAGGGTATGTGTGTATATACAGTGTCAAATATACCGGTGTATATATACAAACATGCATATTTCTTACAGCATGTGTTAATTGTACAAGTTAACATTTTCTTTATCTTTTGAAGACGGAGGAGATCCAGTGTACTTACAACAGCGTCGTCGTCCATGTCATTGGCTGAGAGGGTCCACATCTTGGCAGCATTGGGGTCGAGGGCCGGTTTCTCTGCTAATGAAACAACACAGGTGACTCAATAGCCCAGTCACATTTGATCCCACATAGAGCAGTAAAGCACACGTCCACATTAGCTAAAATAACGTAGAACGTATCATTTAAACACCTACCTGGCTTAGGTGTCTTCTTCCCAAACGAGAGTTTGAGCTGGGTCGACGAGCCCACTTCAAAGTCTGGCTTGGCGGCCGACATGCGGGCCTTGACCAGGGAGTTCCCCTGGTAGCCTGTGCTGCTTCTGAGCCAGCTCAGTGCGTCTGGACTCAGCTCTGCTTTACCAAGCTGCACACGAAACAGACGTCTAAAGAATGAATAGACACTACGGAATAATGATGTGCTAATGATGATAATAATCTACGTCTGTATCTATTGCTGCATGTCGCACTACACATTGATAGCATGGAAAAACATCCGTCTTCTCCTTGAACCATGGAGTAAAAGGTTTTCATATTTGAATGGAGCTTGATCGTATATCAAGACATTTCCTCAGATTATGAAGTCATGAAAAAGGTGTGTGTGAAATGTTCTAGAATTATGACGCGTCTTTTCTTCATGAAAGGGATAGGATTAACACTCCACACACCTCTGTAACAGACATCAAGCCTGACAGCTTCAGGACAGAGGCCAGTTTCTCAGCAGTCCTCACACTCTGCCCAATAGTTCCTATGACAGACAGAAAGAGGAGTCTAGTTAAAGATCAAATGAGAGACAGAGCCAGGTAAATAAAAAGAAACAAAACAAAGATAGGTGGCAGACTGTTGTGGATAGGGTGTTCCACCTTGAGCCCAAATGTCGCCATCGGGTTCGCTATCCAATATCTACTTGTAAATCAGATTCAGAGGTTCTTTCCACAGGGATGGATGGGTTGATCATATGTAGATCTCACCTGTGACCGGCTCCTCCATAACGAGCTTCCCGCCGGGCTTGAGAACCCGAGCCATTTCCTCCAGAGTTTCCGAGCTGTGGACAGACGAGCTGTCAGTTAGAAGGCAGGAGAGGACCCAGTCATAGGAGGAAGGTCTATGGGCGGCTGGAGGGAAAAAAAATACAAGAATTAAAGCTTTCAGCCATCAGCTAGCTGAGAAGTTTAACGATATGGATTGTTCCTTTGCATTGTCAAAGTAAAAATATTTCCGTCACACGATATATTACACGTAAAACATTATTTTTAATATGTGTGACTAAGAATAGAAAATTAAACACTCACATAATAACAGCATTTCCATGTTCTCGACTGATACTTTGCCATCGCTTCCAATGACTGCACCCACACTCTCGGCCAGCTCCTTCAGGGCCATAGGGGATGATGGTTGATTCCACACCAAGAGCACCTTGGCTCCTGTCTTGATGCCGAGCTCCATCCTGGGCTCCTAGAGGACAAACAGCAGCTTCAGTTCAATACACATGGTGGCAGAAGTAGGCCTAGTTCAAAGTTCACTCACAACAAAGATGTTCTTAGTAAAAAGGTATTGGTTTGAACTCTAAGACAGATTTAAATCAATAAACATAAGAAAAGTACGTAAAATGTAAAAATATGTATAAGTACATAAAATATGTAAAAATACAAACTCGTATGGTATGATCGCCAACCTAACCATGACTCTGCACATTGCATTGTGTCGTAATCATCACCACTTCGACCTCCATACAACCACAGATAAAATAATAAAATATATATAGTGGATGTTTTTAGAATTTTAACATTTTAGTTCAACGCCTGAAGGTCTTTGGAATAATAAATGAATAGAATACGACCTCAGTTGTGGTCCCTGTCTTGTTGAACTGCGCAGTTTATATGTGACGCAGAAAAAAAAACACTTACAACACATTTCAGATAACCACCTGGACAGTATAGCCAGTAATCCAGACTCAAATACCTTTCTCACCTTTATTAAGTCCCTTTGCTTCTGAATAAAATTAAATAAATTCGCCGCGGACGTCGTGCGTTTCGCTCCAAACAATGACGCGCTCACCGTGCGGCGGGTCGCTGATTGAACCCGTCACAGGCTCCGTTTCACAACCAGTGTTGCCAGATTGGGTTAATATTTCCCGCCCAATCTGGCAACCCTTGCTGCAGGACAGTTGCAGCTAGGGTTGCCAGATTGGGCGGGAAATATTACCCAATCTGGTGACCCTGTTCACAACACTCCGCTGCTGCAGCTGGATATGGCGGCGCTAGTGCGAGGTTTACGGGCTGTAAGGGCATTCCGGGCCCTCGGCAGCGGTAATATATACAAGCACTTTGTTTTTTATACTGAAGTAACTCCTCTTGATTTATCCACCGATTTTATTTTCGACTTGCACTTGTGTGGCGCGAAGCGAAAAACATTTGACGTTCGCTTGCCTCACCAATGTCACTTGATTGACACTTAGGAAAAGGTGAAGCATGAAGGGCAGCATAAAACACGATGTTGTTTATTGGCCATAACCAAACCGAAAGAAAACTCTTTGGTTTATTCTTGTTTCTTATGGACATATTCGAAAATGTTGTTGACTGGCTCGATATTAAACGGCTTCCAGCAAGTGGGGGGCGTTTCTGTCTTCCCATGTAAATGTTGTTTACATGCTGATAACACTGCTATCTTTTTTCTTAATATGTGCTTCTTAATACTGGTGTAAAGAATTTTAGGATATTGCTATTTTTCGTCTTATTAACCTAAATTGCCATCCATGTATATGATCTGACTGCATTCCTTTCTGACTCAAGTGGTGGCTGCACCAACAACGACCCATCCCCAGTGTGCCAACCTGAGAAGAAGCTTTCATTGCGCTGCCGTTCGACTGCAGGACGAATCAAAAGATGACAAAACTTCTGCAACCAGCTCCTCTTCCACATCCAGTCATGCACACTACCAGTCTGAGCAGGACACAGCTGAGGCTTTCCAGCAGGCTTCGGCAGCAGAAGAGGAAGCATCCAGCAGGTCCAACACTAGGTCAGCATCAAACTGTGTTTATGGTATGGGTGAAATGGAATTAAAAGGTCACCACAAAAGCAGTTTCAGAATGAATGAACTATAGATCAGATAACCTTTATGGGTTTTTTTTGTCCCAACTGTAATATTTTAGTGGGAAATGTATTGGCATTATCAATTAGTTATTACTTTATGATCGAAATTATTGACATTATTTCCATTAGGCAAGACATGATTTACTTGCTATACTTGCTATGAATATTAATTTTCACCCTTATATTAAGACAAACTTGTCAGTGGCCTATCCATATTCATAGTCTTAAGAGTTAACATTTTGCCACTACAGTCGTGGCTAATTTTAAGATAAAGACTTAAAATGCCAAGCTTTTTATTCAACACTCCATTGCCAAGTTGTTTACAGTGCTCATATTGCTAAAATATGATCTAAAGAGAGTTATATTACATTTTCTCTCATTGCTTTAAATAATGCTGAATCTCTTGCTCAGTTACCAGGATCAGAGCGGGGAGCAGGAAGAAGAGTATGAGACGGAGGAACAACTTCAAACTCGCATCCTAGCTTCTGCACTTGAGTTTGTCCCACTATACGGGTGGTCAATGGAGGCCATTGCAGCTGGTGCAGAGGTATGTTAAAGGAAATCCTCCTCTTAAGGCCCTGACACACCAACCAGATTATAGGTCGTCGGACAGTCTGGCGAGCTCGTGACCTGAGTCTGTTTGGTGTGTGCTGTGCGATCGGCCGTCGTCAAAGCCGTCGTGATCTTTTTCAAGCCGTCTGTGTTCTTTTCAGCCGATTACACATGTTGAATCGGCCATGACCAAATCGGTCCGACTGCCTCTTCTGCCGATGATCGGCAGTCGGAATGGTGTGTCGGGGCCTTTAAAGGTGTAGTGTGTAGATTGGTGGCTTCTAGCGGTGAGGTTAAATTGCAGACAACTAAATATCCCCCCCCCACCTACACACACACACACACACCTCTCCTTTTCCAATGACGTAGGAGAAGCTACGATGGCCTGTACTGGCCTGTTAGGTTCCAGTAGGCATGCCAGTAGGTATTCCGATAAATGAGGTTCCTTGATAGATTTATAGTTTTAGTCTGTAACTATGGGTCATGGTTTACAAGTATGAAGTCTGTCCAAGTCTCTATACCTAGATGCTGCTGTTGAATCACAGGTTTCATGAACACAATGGTTAAGCCCTTCATCCCCTTTATGCTTTTATTAAATTAGTCAAATGAACTAATAAAAAAAACACATTCAATTATTTTTATTGCATCTGTTTCAGACCATTGGGCTCTCTTCTGCGTCCACTGGTATGTTTGACAATGGGGCTGGAGAATTGGTCCTGCACTTCGTCACACAGTGCAATACACAGTTGAATGAGACCCTAGCTGAACAGCATAACCAGGTCCAGCTGGGCCAGGCTGAGTATGTGCATGTTACATGCTTACAATGCTATCCAGTATTGCTTTCCGGTTTTCGAATCAATAGTACACATTTCTTTACATGTCAACTTTATGTTTTAGAAAAAAGAAGACTGCAGAGTTTTTAAGGGATGCGGTGGAGACCAGATTGAGAATGCATATCCCCTACATTGAAACATGGCCTCAGGTATGTTGTCAAATCGATGAATGCCATGAGGGGGGGGGGGGGGGG